>RJWM01021950.1:0-34419 GCA_004363535.1 Dasyprocta punctata | reverse complement strand
CTTTTTCTGCATCTATTGAGATGATCATGTGGTTCTTGTCCTTGGCCCTGTTGATATGGTGGATTACATGTATTGATTTCCATATGTTGAACCATCCCTGCATTCCTGGGATGAATCCCACTTGATCATGGTGTATAATCTTTCTGATAACTTGCTGTATTCTATTTGCCAGTATTTTATTGAAGATTTTTGCGTCTATGTTCATTAGGGAGATTGGCCTGTAATTTTCTTTTTTGGTTGGGTCTTTCTCTGGTTTTGGTATTAGGGTGATACTTGTTTCCAGGAATGAGTTAGGGAGACTTGCTTCCCTTTTGATATCATTGAAGAATTTAAGGAGTGTTGGCATTAAGTCTTCCCTAAATTTCTTATAGAATTCAGCAGTGAATCCATCAGGGCCCGGGCTTTTCTTTGTTGGTAGGGTCTTAATTACATTTTCAATTTCATTAGCTGAAATTAGGTTATTCAGCAGCTTTACATCTTCTTGATTCAGCTTTGGTAGTTCATAGGTTTCTAGGAATCTGTCCATTTCTTCTGTGTTATCAAATCTATGTGAGTAAAGGTTTTCAAAGTAGGTGTTGATGATCTTCTGTATTTCCACCGGGTCTGTAGTGACTTAACCCTTTTCATTTCTTATTGCATGGATCTGAGTTTTTTCTTTCCTCTTCTTGATAAGGTTGGCTAGGGGTTTATCAATTTTATTTACTCTTTCAAAGAACCAACTCTTCGATTCATTGATACTTTGTATTCTTAGCTTCAATTGCATTAATTTCTGCTCTAATCTTAATAATTTCCTCCCTTCTTTGGTCTTTGGACTTGACTTGCTCTTCTTTTTCTAGAAGTTTGAGGTGCAGCATTAGGTTGTTTATGTGTGTTCTTCCCGTTTTTCTGATATGAGAGTTTAGTGCTATAAATTTCCCTCTGAGGACTGCTTTCATTGTGTCCCACAGGTTCTGGTAATTTGTATTTGCATTTTCATTCAATTGTAGATATTGCTTAATTTCTTATTTAACTTCTTCTGTGACCCATTGATTGTTTAGCAGGGTATTATTTAATTTCCATGTGTTTATATGGTTATTATAGGTTTTTTGTCATTCATTTCCAATTTTACTGTACTGTGATCAGATAATATGCATAGGGTTATTTCAGTTTGTTTGCATTTACTTAAGCTTGTTTTGTGGACCAGTATATGATCTATTTTAGAGAATGACCCATGTGCAGCTGAGAAGAATGTGTATTCTGATGTTGATGGGTGGAATACTTGGTATACATCTACTAGGTCCATTTGTTCACAAGCTTGATACAGTTCTGTTATTTCTTTGCTGATTTTTTGTTTGGTTGATCTGTGTCTCTGTGACAGTGGGGTGTTAAGGTTCCCTGTTATAACTGTGTTACTGTTTATTTGGCTTTTCATGTCTATTAAGAAGTGTCTTACATAGTTGGGTGCTCTCATATTTGGTGCATATATATTTATGATTGTAATCTCTTCCTCTTGAAGTTTTCCCCTAACAAGTATGTAGTGACCTTCTTTATCTCTTTTGATCATTCTCACTTTGAAGTTTGCATCGTCTGCAAACATAATAGCTACCCCTGCTTTTTTCTGGGTTCCTGTTGCTTGAAGTATTGTTTTCCAGCCTTTGATTTTTAGTCTGTGAATTTCCTTTTGAGTGAGATGTGTTTCTTGTACACAGCATATTGTTGGATTTTGTTTTCTAACCCACTCTGCTAGTCTGTTTCTTTTTATTGGTGAGTTGAGATCATTTACATTGATTGATATAACTGATATGTACTGGCTCATCCCTGTCATGATATCTTTCTGTTGCTGGTTTTCTACATTTTCTGTTTAATTACTTGCCCTACATAGTGGTTTCCTTTTGTTATTGTTCTTAAGATTTTGGTTATCTTTGTCTCTTTCTAGAGTGTCTTTCAGTACTCTTTGTAGTGTTGGTTTGGTGGCCATAAATTTCTTCAGTTGTTCTTTGTCATGAAAGTATCTTATTTCTCCATCAATTTTTAAGGATAGTTTTGCAGGGCACATCAATCTGGGTTGAAAGTTATTTTCTTTCAGAATTTGAAATACTTCACTCCAAGCTCTTCTTGACTTAAAGGTTTGTGTTGAGAAGTCTGCCGTGATGCTGATAGGCTTTCCTTCATAGGTGATCTGTTTCTTTTCTCTGACAGCTTTTAGTATTTTGTTCTTATGCTGTATATCTGATACCCTTATTATTATATGTCTGGGTGAGGATTTATTTTGGTTGTGGTTAATTGGGGCTCTGTATGCCTCAGTTACCTGTATTTCAGATTCTCTTCCCATGTTTGGAAAGTTTTCTGCTATTATTTCTGTGAATAGTCTTCGTAGGTCATTAGTATTGACCCCTGCTTTTTCATTTATGCCTATTAATCTTAGGCTATTTCTCTTGGCATCATTTTGCAGCTGTTGAATTGTTGTTTCTTGGTTCCTTACTATTTTTAAGAGATCCTTTCTTTCATGGCCATGATCTCCCATGCTGTCTTCAAGATCTGAGATTGTAGCTTCAGCTTCATTTAAGCGGTTTTTCAAACTTTCCATGGAGTTTTTTATTTCCTGCATTTCCCTTTGCATCTGTTTCATGCATTCTGTTTGTGTTTTATATTGTTCATTCAAGGTTTCGATCATGTTCTTAAGTTCTTCTATTTTTTTATCTTGCTCTTCTTTACATACACACAACATTTCTTTAATAATGATTCTCATTTCATTTTTGAGCTGAGAGAATATTTGTGATTTGAATTTCTCTATAGCTTCATCAAGCTGTTTCTTTATTGCATTTTCTATCATTTCAGAAAGTCCATTTGTGTGACTCCCACTGTCTTCCATTTCAGTGTCCCTTGGGTTTGTTCTTTGTGGTCTGGGGGACTGAGACTGCCTCTTGGCCTTTCGTTTTGTCATTTTCTTCTGGAATCTATGTAGCTCTGTGTTGTGAGGCTGGCTGGGCGTTCCCCTGAGGTTTGCGCTTCTTTTTAGGTCGCGCTGAATCGCTTGACCCTGTAGGGCTGGCTTCTGCACACACCAAGGGAGGGTGGCCTCCCAGGGTGTGTGGGTGGAGCCTCTGCCTTAACTGGGTGGGTGCCAAGGACTCCCGGTCCCAGGGAGCTAGCTGGGGCACCCCGAGTTACGCTGACCCGACCCTGGTTCTGTCCGCAAGTTCAGTACAACAGCTATGCCGGTGGGGCAAGCCTAGGCAGGTCCCAGGCCTACAGTGCTGGGAGCAACCCTGCTGGGCGGGGGTCTGCGCGTGAGCTCTGGGATGGCGCACACACAAGCCGCTCTGCTGAAGAATGGAGCTCGAGTGTGCTCTGCACTCTGGTGTGGGGGGCCCAAGCTCTCCAGGTCCCTGCAGCTATGTTGGTCAGTCCCTGGTGAGCAACTCTGGAGTCCTGGGCTGATCTGGGCTGGGCTGCGTACCTCTGTGTCCTGCGAGGCTGTCCGGTGTTCCCCTGAGGTTCGCGCTGATTCTTGCGGTGCTCAGGATCGCGGGACCCGGTAGGCTGGGTCCCATGCGCAGCAAGGGAGGGCAGCCTCCCGGGGCATGCGGGTGGTGCCTCCACCTTAACTGGGTGGGGGCCAAGGCCTCCTGGTCCCAGGGAGTTAGACGGGGTACCCCGAGTGACACTGACCCAACCCTGGTTCTGTCCACAAGTTCAGCACAACAGCTATGCCGGCAGGGCAAGCCTAGGCAGGTCCCAGGCCTACAGTGCTAGGAGCAACCCTCCAGATTTTACTTTTAATGCAGAATGTTTATTTGAAAACAATAGAGCAATCAGAACAAAAAAGATAGTCATATAACATGTTTCTCTTGATACATTGAGGCAAAAGTTTTGTGTTAATGATTTGTTGGATATTGTTTTATGTCTATATTTTTTATCCTAAATGATTTCTGGGAATATAGTAATACACAATGTGCTGATGATCGTTATTGTTTTATTGGCTGGTTGTGAAATTGTTTTGTTTTGGTTTCTTACTTTCCTTTTGTTTAAAATAAAAAACTAAACAAAACAAAAAACATCACAAGATAATAGGAAATTAACAATGACTACCATGTTCAGAAGGAGATCCCCCCTTGATGCTACATTGCATATTGTTGTCCTGTGAATAGAAGATCAGATTACTGGCTTTAGACCTGCAAAGTTAGTGAAACACTAAACATTACAAGCATTAAATTTTATTTTACCTCAATAGCTATCATTGCAGCCTGTGTTTCTCCAGATCAGCCAGTTGCTTATGGGGGCAGGGATAGGGTATTTGGCTGTTCTTGTTTCCTAGCCTGCATGCTGCAAGGGGCTGGGGTCTGCCTATCCCCCCAGTCAGACCTTGTGCATGGTGCTGAGTCGCAGGAAGGGCTTGCTTTTTATACCTACCATTGTTAAAGAGAAAGTGAGCTCCATTACCTTCCATATTTCTAACCCAACTCTCATTGCACATATTCTTCAATGGGCCTGCTTCAGTGTTTTTCTGCTAGAACTACTGAGCGATAGGTGGTAGTCAGAAAAGCGTGACAATATTCACAGTGATAATCATGGGAAAGGAAAATGTAGGAATTCATATCTACCATTTGAGTGTTCAGGCATATCTTTGATAGGTGTAATATGATTCTCTAGAGAAACAGCGTCAATGTAAAATATAGGTATGATTACACAAGGGATTTATAAGGTAGTGTTACAGGATCAAAACTGGAAGTGTCCATATAGCCATCTGGCAGGTCAGATGCAGAAGAGTCCAAAATGGCTATCTGCATGCTGTAGGGCTAGAAGATCCAGTAGCAGCTGAAGGTCAAAGGCCTGGAAGCTCATTGCACGTTCACCAGTGTGTCTGTGTTGAAAACCAGAGTCTGTGTCAGAAGACTGAAGGAATTGAAGACCAAAGTCCAAAGGCAGTGGTGAAGACTGGATTGCCTCTGAAATAAAGCAAAGATTTCTTTTTTCTTTCCTTTTTAATTGCATTAAATCTACAATCCTATTGGTTGGAGCCAACCACATCTGTGGTGGGTCTTTCCCCCCCAGTTTATGGCTTATATATTCGTTATCCACAAACACATCAGAGCTCTCTTAATATCCTAGGCAGTTCTCACTGGAGTCAAATTGACGTGTCACAATTAATGATCTATAATACTTTCATTTATTTTGGTGTATATGTAGTAGTGAGGTTGCTATGTAATACAGAAGCTCTGTTTCATGGTTTTTAAGGAATCTCTGTATATTTTTTTCCATAACAACTATATAAATTTACATTCCTAACAATGTGTAAAAGGAATGAGGATAATCCCTTGTCTCAAGTGACTGAGACAAGAATTAAATAATTTAGCAAATATATTATTATTATCTTTGAAGGAATAAAACTCTAGACATGTGCATTAAAGCTTTATTTTTCATCTTACCTATGTGTTTTTAGGGCACATATCTAGGTGAAATATATTCTGTCAACAATAGGGTATTTTATATTTTTCTAAGATAATTGTGTATGTTGTTTTGATTCTTATTATGAACATACATATATTGTATTAAATGGAAAAAATAGTATGGATAAATAAAAATGCAGGTAAACTAGTTTTTCATAGAAATAAAAATCATCTATAAACACAACCTATTTTGAGGGATAATATTTCAATGTTATTTTATGAGTACATGTTTGTATGTATACAAAAATAATTTTTAAAGTGTTTTTGTGACATTATTTGTGACTTGTTTTCACAAACTGACTGTCCACTTTGAACATACTTCTAAGATATGAAATATTTTTTCTTATATATTTTATAGCTGTTCATGCTATATTATATGATTCCACCAAACTTTGCCTATTCCCTATTGTCAAATATTTAGTTGTTTTCCATTTTTATTATTATGCTAAATAGTGCTGCACACAAACACTTTTATAGCAAGTTATTTGCGGGCAACTGGATATATTTCTGCATTCACCGGAGCTAATTTTTGCATTTCTCAGGGAAGTTTTATAACTTGCGTAGAATTTTGGTAATACTTATTGCTTTGTTCACTTTATTTAACTCTCTTATTACTTATTTGTTCTAAAAGTGTTATTTTATTCTTTTCAGAATTTTCCAGGTATTTAATCATGTCTAAATGAAATAATGACCATGATCTTTAATATTTTTACCATTTATCTTCTGCATTAGTGTACACTTATAGAACAATGTTGAATAGTGGTAATAGCAGACACTGTTAGGTCATTTTCACCTTTAGCAAAGGTGTCATCAAGTGTGAACTGTGCATTAGAGATTAGCATATTTTAACGTGTATAAGAGGTTTAATCAAACTTTTAAAATATGGAATAGATTTTGGAATTTATCAAATTCTTTCTGAGGTAATTGTATAGCTTTTATCTTTTGGCTTAATAACAGGATTAGTCTTAATGAAGTTCTGTGTAATTGAGTTAGCTGTTGTTATGGTTATGGTCCTGTGGCCCCACCAAGTCTCATGTAATCATGACATGGATGTGGCTGAGTCTAGTATTCATGATTGGTTTGTTGTCTAGCACTTGGATTGGTGATGTGAGTGCTGCACCCACCTAGGGGTGCAGCCGACATACAGTGCAAGAGTGGGAAGAAGGTGTGTCTTGTCTCTCTCTCACTGGTTAGCGCCTTACTGTTTGGCAGCTGCTATGAACAGCTAGCCCTGCCACACCACCCTGCCTTGAAGCCAGCTGACTATGGACTGAACCTCCAAGAACTGTAAAAAATAAACCTTTCCTTCCCTAATTTTGGGCTTCAGGTATTTTGTCTCAGCAATGAGTGAAAAGTAGCTAAGACAGCTGTGAAAATATGGAATGAAGACTGTCAGAGACAAAGAAAGTATGGGGAGTAACACATGGTTCAGAAATTTATTGAATTAATTATGATGAAAAACCCATGCATCTGCTTTTAAATTTATTTCTTTAGACACACAGTATTAATGTTTATTTTCTACTGAATATCTTTGAATTTTTCTTGTTGCAGTATTTGAAAAAATGCTTAATTATACAAAACATACATACAAATTGTACACATCATGAGTGAAAACTTGATGCTACCCCAAAGAATGTAAACCCTTTCCAGTTCAAGAAATACAGCATTACCAGTGTACTAGAAGTGTAAGAGCTAATTTTAAATTGATTGATTGATTGATTGATTGAGATAGGGTCTTGCTTTGTAGTTCAGGCTGGTCTTGAACTCACTATGTAGGCCAGGCTGGCCTCAAACTTGTGGCAATCCTCTTGCCTCAGCCTCTAGAATGAGTGGATTACAGGTATGTACTACCATGCCAAGCTGATTTCAAATTCAAAACCTTAAAATGTTTTACTTGCATAATTTTTTTTTGTACTGGGAATTGAACTCAGGACCTTGAGCTTGCCAGGCTGGTGCTTGTGCCACTGGGCTATATCTCTGGCCCTATTTTTTTTTTTTTTTTGTGGTGCTGGGAATCAAACTAAGGGCCTTGTGCATACAAGACAAGAACTCTATTACTGAGTCACATCCCAGCCCTACATGCATAATTTTAAAACATCAGAATGTAGTCTACTGCTCATCTGCATTTTATAACAAGGATTTTCAGGAAAATTAGTCATTTCATCTCAGGGTCTAAGGGATAAGTACCTACCTACATATCTATAGTTCAGACATTACAAATAAATATATACTGTTTTAGGGATATCAAACAAATTATCTTGTCATTATTGGTATAATATGGATAATTTTTCAGATGCCACAGGTTTTATGTAAAAGAAAATGTAACATTAATTTGTTATAAATACATATAATTTCTTGAGGGCTTTAATGTCATTTTGGTATACTAGAAACCATCTAGCTTTTCTTCTTTTGCTTTTCTGCTAATACATTCCTTTCTTAAAATGTGGGTTCCACTTACTGCAAAGTATGGTAGGGTGATTTTTGATTGGAAAATAGAGAGGAGGCATGAGCATGAGAAATTGTGGGTAAGAATAAACTTGAATAGTACTTAAATTATTATCTCATCATACAGAGGTGAAATTGATAATCATAGAACTGTAGCATGCATCTAAATACTGACAAGGAAATGCTATTCTTTTCATTTTCTCAATTCCTGCTTATTAATACTTAACTTTACTTTTATTCATTTATTAATACACAGTGTGAGAATAGATATACATTTGAAAACAATCGACAGAGAAAGTTGAAATGTTGCTTATGGAAAAAATCTTGCTGAAAATTTAGCAAACATCAAACAAACAGACAAGCAAATACATGCAAAACAAACAAACAACAATAACAAAACAAAATACAGCAATATGCCAGATTTTGTCCAGGAGTTTAAAATCCTCTGCTAGAACACAGTGACTTGACCTCTCCAACCAATCTATTGGTAGTGTTAAGTTCTATGCTTTAAATAATTCTAGGTGGACTTATGTGTGAAATTCCAGTTGCTTAAAAGCAGGAAACTAATAGACATGCTTGCATCTTTGTCTACTCCGAAATATTTAAAGGTTATTTCTTAGTATGGCACATGGTCAGAGTTCAACATATCCATTATTTCCATTATTTGATATCCTGCACAACCACATATAAAAATGTCAGTAGATGGTTAAGTTGAAGATTACAATTGTGTATGACTGGAAAATATCAAGGCTGTTGGATACACAAAATTGCCACTATGTTCTCAGTGACTGCTGCATAACTGTAAAACTGCTATATGAAATACATTTTCCTCTTACAAGTTAGTGCTGTCGTTATATGTCCTTGTGACTGTTGACTTTGAAATTTTCTTTCTAAAATTCCTCATAACTTACTTTATAAAAAGGCTGCCAAAAAAGTAGAGGACAAAAACTTAACTAAGGTTGTATTGACTTTCCTTGGCATGGCATTTTCATTGGGATTTATGAATGAACATGGAGAAATCATTTTAGAGCTAAAAAGGAATTTACAGAGATCATCAAATACAAGTCCTTCATTTTATAAAAGAATGTTCATGCTACACTATATTTCAATTAAACTTAAAATTAAAGCACAATAAATCACAAATGAACAATGTCTTTGTAGACTAGAGATAGGAATATGGTTTCCTGTTTTAGAAATTTATTTTGCATTAGAAAGGGCATCTCAGAGAAAGTCAATGTCCTTTGATCATTTATGTTGAAGGGAAATGATATTTCTCTTATAGATGTCTGACAGCTGTTC
The DNA here is from genome assembly GCA_004363535.1 of Dasyprocta punctata. Lineage (NCBI taxonomy): Eukaryota > Metazoa > Chordata > Mammalia > Rodentia > Dasyproctidae > Dasyprocta > Dasyprocta punctata. The sequence continues at coordinate 25,246 of RJWM01021950.1, read as the reverse complement.
TTTCTTGGGATGTTGATGTTTGGATAACCTCTTGGATGCTTGTATCAAATGGTACTCAGGTATTTATATTTGCAGCAGATACAGAGATTCAGTTTTAAGCTCTAAGGGTAATTTTGTTTGGTTATGAATTGAGTATAATTTTCTTAGGAATCTTACAATTAGTTCACTGCCAAATATATTTGCAAGGTAAATTTTGGTAAATCAGCACTCAGTATTTAAAAATTCAAGGAAACTTAGGGAGCTTCAATTCATCTATTTATATGGAATTTTATGTACAGTGTTAAGCTCCTTTTGTATCCCATGCACTATATGACTTACTACTGGAATATTGAAGAAGATTGAAACATAATCTTTCTGTCAAGAATTTACAGTCTTTGAGCAGAGTTAAATCATGAATAAGTAACAATGATGTGAGATATTATATTGCAAAGCACTGAATAAAAGGTATTTCAGAGTGGAAAATAGGAAATGAGAAATTAACTCCAGTGCAGTATTTGTAGATGATGCCTATGTTTATTTATATGTATGGATGGATGTGTATGTGTGTGCGTGTGTCTGTGTGCACCTCCACGTGTGTTTATAGGTAATATTTTTGTGTTTTATTCTGTTAATGAGGTACTATGTTAAAAGACTGCTTCGGTTATTTTATTTTGGCTATGTTAGACAGTTTCTGGATCAATCAATATCCTCCATCCCAAATCCCTCATTTAGCCCTACATGCGCAATTGATGACTTTGTGCTTTGTGGTCTTTATGTAGAATGAACACAAATATGTTGAAAGTGCTGCAGGGTGGTTAAATATTTCTTGTCCTGTAGCTGAATCTCAAACCTGATAAATAAGCAGAAAAATATTTTTGATTGAATTAACAGAATAGCAACCTCTGTTAATTAGAACAAAGTAACGTTGCCGTTGTCAATATTGAGGGTTATTTTTTTTCATGCAAAAATCTCAAATAAATAGTATAGGTTTATTTTTGCCAATTCATGGTGTCAGGGACCCAAGTGCCTTATTTCATTCTGTCAAAACCTGTAAGATACTGCCTTTATATCTTTGAACAAATAATATTAATGTTGATCTGAAGTCCTGCTAGCAGGAAGGAAGAAAGACCACTTTAGACTGTATCCTGGGAGTTAAATATCTCATTACTACTCGTGTCTTGTTGGTCATAATTTTTCATAAGGCTTTAGCTAGTCAAAAGCATGGTTGAGAATGTAGGCAACAGTTGGGCAGTCGTTTGTCCTGGACAACTGGATCCAGTTAGTTTCTGCTGTAATTTCTTATATATTGTGAAAATCTAATGTCTGTTTTGCTGTGGTGTTACTATTTTTTTTATCCACTCTAGTATCTCTCATCCCCAGTTAAGGGATGTGAGAGATGAAGATCCCAGCTCATTCTCTGGTTGTTTTCCTAGTTAAAGGAAATGACTTTTGATATCCTCTGGTTTATCAAAATTATTTATCAGTTTAGAATTTTCATATATCTTTACCAAGAGAATAGTTTCTTTCCATGCTTTCCTATTCAGTGATAACATCCAAATAGAATAGATCCCTTTATTTTCTTTAGTAAGTGTTTCTGTTAATTAATTGTCCAGTGGAAACTGTGTTAGGTTAATGAGGTCTATTAAAGGCAGATCTGTATATTATTGGTTGAAAATATGGGCGAATCTTTCTTCCATTAATTTTCATCCATTTTCATAATTCTTATAACACTTGTCAGATTAAAAAATAAAATTATTAGCTTCATTTTACCTAAGGAGAAACATCATAAAGACACTATAGATTGCTAAATTCCACGGGGTAGATTTCTAGCCAAAGTAGATTTTTATGCATCTGAAATTGCATTCCGTTCTTCACCTGTCATAGTTCTTTAAATGTGAGAGAGTCGAACGATATTTCAGGCACATCTGGATTTTGTCAGGTCATGACATTACTGGACTGATTTAGGACTATTTTGTGGTCATTTCATGTAACAGAATGGAATTGAACTTCCTTTCCTTGCTCTGTGCTCTGACCTTCATTGTAACATATTCTCTTAACTGATAGTGATAATCAGGGAGATGAGCTCTGAATGGAATATATATATATATATATATATATATATATATATATATATATATGTAAATGATGAATTTATTCTTCCAGGTAAAAATTAATGTTGATCTCTAATGTGAGATGACAGCATTAGTTATTTTCCTCTACTTCTCATAATTTAACAAATGTCATATTCTTAATGAGTACATATGCTTTATTCCCTGAAGGATAAACATGAATTGTAGTTTCAATTTCTACTATAACTCAGATGTGAAGGAAAATGGAATATCTTTACTTAGTGTATAATGAATCTTGTGGTTCTCCTAAGTCTGTGTTTGATAATTAGTTGGAAAAAAGTAATTTTTAATCCTACCCAGATTTTAGTTTACTCCCAACATATGATGGATGGTACAGACTTTCTTAGATGAAGTTGCTGTGGTGTTCAGCCAGTCCTTCCCTTTGCTTTCTCTTCTTCCTGAAATAGCTCTAGCTGCGTGATGACTTACATATCTTTGTGGAAATTCCTTTGCTTTCTGCTGGTCTTTTTCAGTGAGTACTAGCTGGTATCTGCAGCCTGTTGAATCCCCAGATTCATGTTGGTTTCCCCTCTGTATCTTTCCTTTATCCCACTGCCCTAGTGGTGTTGCTTCAGTGAGCCAGAGTTGCACATTAAACCCCTTTTAGTCTGGTTATAGATCACTGGAATTGAGAATAACTTGAGAGAGTAAAACATTTTAAGTTTTTCTCTCCACACTACTTGCACATTTGGGGCATCAGAAGAGCAATAGATGTTGAGTTCTCTTTGTATGGATGTTAAAATTTTCATTCTTTCACATGTGTGAGAGGATATAGCAGAAGCTACTAATTGGATTCAGTTATCTAGATCATATGACCACTCTACTATTACTTGCATTCTCAAACGTGCTTTCAATTGGGGTGGGTGAGGGTAGCTTACTTACTATTCAGGAGAAACCATGAATCAAGTTATTGATCTGGTGAATGACAAAGCAAATATTTGGGAAAGTTCTTAATAAATAGGAACTGTACTTAAGCCATTCACTTAACATTTTTCCTGTAGCACATTCCTATGACTATATATTGAGGATTCTGGTAAACATAGCAGTGTTAACAGAAAATAAATGCAGATTTTAGAATATACATATATTTGATTCACACAGTACCTTATTTTCAACAGGATGTCTGAGATCCCTGTGCCTGACTTGTCCAGCTGATACACAGATGCTAGTCTCTTGCTGTGGTTTACTCAGATGACAAATAAGTTATTGCCCTACCATTGCAGCTGTTATCAAGGTAAAATCATTTGGTTCATTCTTTCCCAACTATCTTCCTATCTTCTTCTCACTCACATTCCTTGAGGAAAAGATGAGATAACTTTTTTGTTGTTTTAATGTGATTAGTAATGAGCACAGAGGGAAGGCCAAGGCAGTCTGCATTCTTTGTAGATTTTTAAGAATGTTTGCAAAAATAGGGATATTACAAATCAGATTCACTTCTAGGGAGAATGGGACATCACTAGTTAATCACCCGTTACATAGTCCACCAGGTCTGAGCTGCATTCTACAGCCATGTATGTCATCAAAGAATTTTGGAGAATTCTGTATTCCATGAACCCCTCTTGGGAACAAACTGTGCAGACTAACATATTATAGGATCCTTCAACAAAACTAATTTTTCTGCATAGTTGTTGCCCATTGTTATTAGACCAAAGAAATATTGTACTTTAATTAATTTTTTGTAAGACAGCTTACAAAATCATTTAATAAATGTAGAACTCTGGAATGCATTTCAGAAAATGCTGAGGTAATTACCAAAACCTTCAAGAAATAATTTTTACAAAAATAAAAAAATTATTTTAATTCTTGGCAAATAACCATGTTCATATCAGGTATTTTTTTTGACGACTGATTACCTATATCATGTGCATGTCTCTGTGTGTGTGCATCTGTGTGCATATTCACCTTAAAATAATACTAACTTTTTTGCAGAAGAAATGTTTATCCAGTTATTTTATTGTTTATTTTGCTGTTACATTACTCTGAGTAATTCCACAATCAACAGTTGGGTATATCATTTATATTTTGTCTTTCAGTAGTGTATGTTAAAGTGTGCTATCTTTCCATAGTCAGACCTGTCTGGTCTTTCAGATATGAAGAAAATAATAGTGTCTTCCTGCTGCTTACTAGACTGCATTTTATTTTTATTTTTATTTTTTTATTTTAAAGAGAAAAAACAAAAATCAAGAAGCAAATGAACAACTAAAAAGCAACAACAAAAGCAAAATGGCAACCACCACCACAACAAAAAACAATGGCAATATAGGATTTCAAAACAAGATGATAGGAATTCAACAATAGTTGTTGTATTGCATATTGTTATCCTCAGAGCAATTGCTCAGGCTATAACCAGATACAGGCATGCAAGATTGATCAAATAATAAAATTTCTCTTTGAACAGCTTCTTTCCCTTTTACTGTATCTTTGGGTCTTATTTACTCTTTCAGTTTTTTACACTAGCAAGACAATATGGTGTTTACATATGCAAGTTTGATTTATTTCATTTATGAATATGGTTTCTAATTGCATTCATTTTACCTATAAAAGCCACGAGTTTATCATTATTTATGGCTGAGTAGTATTCTATACGTAAAAATACCATATCTTTTTTATGCATTCCTGAGTTGATGGGCATTTGAATTGTTTCCAAGATTTAGCTATTACAAATTGTGCTGCCATAAACATGGGTGTACATATATTGCTGTGGTGTGATGTTTTCATTTTTTCTGAGAAGATACCCAGAAGGGGAATAGCTGGATCAGATGGAAACTCTAATCCTAGTTTTTTGCAGAATCTCCTAGACTGCATTTTTAAGTCTCAGTTAATTATGTTTATTAGGTTGTTCTAGAAATCAATTAAAGAGAATATCTTGTATTTTTTTCATATCACAAAAAATATAAAAATAAACTTACAGTTTTATTGTATGTTTCTAAAGCCAAATTAGAAAAACTCCTTAAAAAATGTATGGAAGGCTTCATCTCATTTCAAAAATAAAGAGTCCAAGTCGTATTGGAATCCATTCATATTCTGGATGTTAGTAGCTTGGCTTTTTCCCCCCTAAGGATTGCTCACGTTTCTTTCTTCCTCAGAGACTGACACCTATAGTTTTTACCACTTCTTTCCTTGATTCTTGCAAACTCTGATGCTGTTGCAGAATTATGAGTGAATTTTGAGGCTGGGGCCCTTTCGAGACTTTGCCAGATGTGTTGAGTTTAGCCTGTAGCAAAACTGTATTAGACCTTCATCAGCATATGTCTCCTTGTCATGGATAGCAGATGAGAGGTTTTAGAACAGCTTGAATTTCAGCCATTCTCACTAAAAGCAGCAAATAATGGTTATTAAATACTTAATTAGGCAGGGAACATTCCAGATTGGAAGGAATTCAACCACAACTATTACAGAGCAAGTATTTAGCTTCCATCTCTGAGAGAAAAGCACTGATCCTTTTGTGAGTTATGCAGAAAACCTATTTTATTCTACAAAATGTATTCTAAGAACATGGATATGCTAGAGATAACTTATGCTCCAATTAGATAAAATCATGAATGAGTTCTACAGGATTTTCTGTTTGTCAAATGTGGACAAAATCTGGGTGACATTACTGAGTAAATTGATAGAAGGCACTTGTGTCCTGGAAGCAAAACTGAATCGAAAGATGGAGCACCTTGTCCTGTACCAACTCTGGCCCACAGTTGTGTGGCCCTTGGTTTTCTCATCTTTTAGACTTGGCTATGTAGATTTAAATAGAATTTGAGAATTTTTTGAGACCTCACTTGTATTTCTGTCCACTTCCTGTTCTTTTCTCACTGTGCTATGCCCATGGGCCCCCTAGAGCAATATCTATGGCAATATGAACAAAGAACCAAGCACTGAACTCAGAAACTTTTCAAACACAGTTTCAATTTGATCATTTTAAATATAATTCAAACTATTATTATCATCATACATAGTACAGCTTTATCTTCCCCACAGGCAGAGTGGCTCCATGTCTAATTACTTATTATTTGGTAGTCTTGTGATAATTTCATTATGTTATCAAAACCCTACGCCCCCATCAGCACAGTCACCAGTAATGGAGTTCACTGAGCATTTTAAACCCCTCTGAAAATCTTAATTCAACCATATTTAATACACACTGCTCTTGGCTTACTTTTTTCCTGCAGTCAAGGAATACACAGTATCCTCCATTCTGGTCCTTTTTGTCTCTTCTCTAAAGGCTTAACCTTTTCACATGATTGCTCTTGAGTTTAATATTATACTCTTTTAAAAAAGATAAACCTGACTGGTTATTCTGAATTCTGAGTTTTCAAGTACTACCAACATTTTACTGGGCTTTCGAATATAGTTTTTCCTCAGAAGTTTTTAATAGATGATCATGATATTAACATCATTGGCAGTTTTGAAAAAGCATTAGGATAAAGAATATGAAATTGTATTGAAGGAATCCATGAAGAAGCCAGGATATCTTTGGAAAGACACATAAAACACAAGATATCTAGAATGTCTATAAACATGCATATAGCATGTCATCAAGGACCCCTTCAATCTGTGGAAAAATAATACAATGTTATATCTTCCACTCTGAATGAGTACCCTAGATAGGACATTCTGCATTTTAAGATATTGAAAGTCTTGTTAATAGAGTATTTGTCTTCGCTGAACAATAGGTTTGGCTGCTGTAGGAGAAAGAACAATGGTGGCTTAAACTAAAAATGTATTTCTCTCTTACATCAGGTCAACCTGGAAATAAACGTTCTGGGCTCAGCTTTTCACAGTGTCTACAGGGTCAAATTTCTATTTTTGACTCTACCATCCTAGTGATGGCTCCAGTCCTCCAGATTATTTCATGATTTTTTTTAAAAAAGGGGCTGTAGATAGAAGGAAAAAAGTGTAGAAAAGCAAAGGAGAGTCACTTACAAGTTGAATCTAACTACACAGAAGTCCCACATATTACTTTGGTTTTGCCTTCTGGCAATGTTTCCTGCTAAAAAAAGGTTTATTTTACTAAGGAAGAAGTGAAGAATGAATTTTTGTGAGAGGCAACAAGAAATCTCTCTATATGGATGAAGCCTACATTTTGAAGTGAAGAAACTCTGTCTTGATGTTATCAAATTTATTAATGTTCTCATGACAAATTAATGATACTGATTAAAATTAGATCAGTACAACTAAATTGTCATCATTTGGCATTTCTCTTGATCACTTTTTATTGGTGCCTAGACCAGCATCCCGAGAACTTGGATGAACTAGAAATAAATTCTCAGGCCTCATTCGGGACTTGCTGAATTAGAAACACAAGACAGGGAGACAAGTTGGTGGTGGCTAGCAATATATGTTTCAAGTTCTTCAGGTAATTTCCCAGTTGTGTCAAAGTTTGAAAACCAAGTTCTTGATGGTTCATTGTAGCCTATGGTCTTCAATTTAGCTACTCAGATTCCTTAAGTTTTAGCATGTTGACAGAGTTCATTCAGAGATGCTGACTCCTGCTAACAAAGCTCACAAAATTCTGACAAAAATAGTCATTTAATTGAATCACAATAAAAATCAGAACAGTCAGGCAGATCAGAAATACATGGCATGTTAACAAATACATAGTTTCCTTTTATGGGCAATTTCATGGGTTATCAAGTTATTAGAATAAAACTTGGACAGTATTTCCTAGCTCTGAGTGTCTGGACTATAAGTCTAAATATTTTATACTATTAGGTTTGCTCAAGTGTTAGTAAATTTACATTCATATAATACCAAGCAATTGAAGAGACAAAGTCTGTATTATCTATACTAGGATTGTCTAATAGCAGTGTGTAATGAAAAACACACACTGTAATATTTTCTGGTAGCCATAATAAGAAGTAAAATGAAATAGATGAAATATATTTTAATAATAATTTATTTAATTCAAACATCTAAAATATTTCAGAAAGTAATTAATATTAGTGAAATATTGTCAATTTTATATCTCTTAAATTATGTCTCTGAAAGTTGGTATCTTATACTCCTAATACAGTGGTGGTGAACCTATGTCATATGTGCTGCAGGGGACTATTTGTTATCACTGAAAACTCTGAAAGGTGTGCCATCCCTGTCTAGGACATCTCAAGTAAGACTGGCTACATTTTAAGTGATACTACCCATAGGTGGCCAAGAGTTACTATGTTATCAATTTGGTCTGAATAATCTTTAGACTTTCTTCCAGTTTTATTAAAAAATCAATTGTTGAGTTATGCCAATATTATTTTTATTTAAGAGAATATAATCAATTAGAATAGAAATTATATAATGGAAAATATAATAATGCATTTGTTTAAAATTGAATATGTAGAGATATTTGTTCTGAGTCATGATGTAAAATGTATTTTTTTTTTTACTGTGAATAAGATTTAAGAACTTGAAAGCATCCTCTGTACATTAATCTAATTTATTCTCTTGACAGGTTATTTCATAGGCGGTTATGTTCTTTTTATCTATTTCTCTATTGATAGACATTTATTATAAATTGTTCTTTTTTTCTTACACAGAAAATGCTGCAAAGAATATGACTCATATACTTTCCTAGTAATTTATAGGAGGTGTATACTTAAAAGCATTATTTGATATAAATGTTAGGGCGTGTGGGTTTTCAGTTGTTCTAATACATTAAAATACAATAGCAGTTTGTAAGAATTTGTATTTTAATCTGTTCTTGATAATTTCAAAGTTTTTGATTTTGCAAATTTAACTAGTACGATAGTGTCTTGTTTTAATTTGCACTTTTCCCAGTAAGATTTTATTAGAACGACTTTACTTTTGCTTAAAGCATTTTATTAACTTATATATGAAAATAAGGAAGAGGAGGAAACTAAGATGATAGTTACAACTGAGTGGCACAGGATAAGAAATTTCTTGTGACTACACACCTATCCTTGTGCGTAATCACAAGAATATAGACTACTTTTTTCACCCCTTTTTCTTGTCCTGACAGCAATCACTTCCAACTCTTTTGTCTACTTATTTTGGTATTAGATGTCTTTTACTAGATATTTTCATTTATCTGAGTGTGTCTTAATTAAACTCTTAAAATGAAACTTATTTCTTCTCCCCAGTCTCCCAGTATTACTTCCTTTGTATCTTTTCATCCTCTCTATAGATCAACATTTAGAATTTGTTACGTGTTTTGCGTTTGTAAAATTACTGTATGAGCACTATTTGAGGCAGAGTCATGTGATGTGATACTTTTTTCTTGCATACTTTCCTTTGCCACAAAAGTTAAATATTAGTTTATTTTTTCCATTGATTTTAAATTTATGTATTTACTAATTCAGCTTGAACTTTCAAAAGGTTGTCTATAGAACAAGTCTTTTGGATGCATCAGAGATTTTCTCAAATTCTTCTGAGAAATCTTTTCTACAGTCCCGTGACCTATGCTGTTATTGACAGCTCGTCATGTCTCTCAGATCCTTAGTTCTCATCCTGGAAAATTTCTTATCCTGTGCCACTCAGTTGTAACTGTCGTCTTAGTTCCCTCCTCTTCCTGATTTTTCCTTAATTTTTATGTTTCAGAGTTCCTTCTTAAGAAATGATGAATGGATGGAAATTTGTTAGAGAATTTACGGATCAAAATGTCATTTAGTTATATTGATACTCTATTGATAATATTGTTGGGTGTAAATTTCATGGTAGGAAGGTATTTTTTTCAGTAATTAGAAGACATTACTTCCTTGTCTCCAAGTTTCTATTATCTGTGGGGAATTTCAAAGCTGTTTTGATCCCAGATTGTGATATTTTTTGAAGAAACAAATTCCTTCTGTTTTGTTTTTCCATTGTTTTCTAATGTAAAACTCTTACATGTATCAAAATAAACTTCTGTTCCCCAAGTTGCAGATATAGTTGCAATTTTTGCTGTTTTTCTCCTGTATACTATCCCTTGACTTTTTGTTTTACTTTCTTAGAAAGTTCTCAGTTTTACTTTGAATTTCCATTTCTTTTATAATTTTAACACCCAGCAGCTCTTTGTACTCTCTATATTTTATGGTTAAAATATTTTTACACACACCCCCATGCCTACGTTTATTTTTCACTCAGAAATATACTTCTATGATTCATTCATGTTGCTATATGTTCATGTACATGGCATCACACTTGCTACCAAGTTTATCCAGTTGGTTGTAAATATGTTATACAACTCATCATTTGCTTTGTAATTTATAATACATTTTATCATTTAGGAATTTTAAATTTTAGGTAGTGAAATTCCGTTTCTTTCTCTTATGTCTACATTGTATTTTATTTAGATTAAAAACAAGCAAACCTTTGTTTAAAAGACTATTCTGAACTTAAGGGAATGATAGAAATAGTTTTCCAGTCTCTTCAAAATTTATATGTTGAAATTTTAATCCCCAATGTGAGGATTTGGTGAAACTTGTGAGGGTTTCCCCTCACAAATCAAGTTAGTGCCTCATAAAAGAAGCCTGAGAGAGCATCCTCTTCTCTTTGCTGCATGCAGATGCAGTGATAAGGTGGCACGTGTGAACTAGGAAGCATTCCCTCAGCCATTGCCTAATGTGCCACACCTTCATCTCTCACTTCCGGACTTCAGAATGGAGAGAAGTGAATTTCTGTTATTCATATGCCACCCAGTCTATGATATTTCGTTATAGCAGCCTGAATAGACACAATATAAGGTAAGTATATATTCATGTAATTTTTTCTAGTGAATTGACAGTCTCTAATATATCTGAATTTTATTTCTAAATAGAAAATGTTTAGACAAAGATTTAGATACCATTATCCTTGAATTATTTATGGGATAGTTCATCTTTCACCCGTGATTCTCACTTAGATACCATTATCCTTGAATTATTTATGGGATAGTTCATCTTTCGCCCGTGATGTAAATGCTACTTTAGACCAAGTCCCCATTTCTAAAATCACTTCTTCCCTGAACTAATAGGATCAATCTTGTGTGTATGTGTGTGTATATATATGTGTATATGTACACACACATGCACATATATATGTGTGTATGCATACATATGTACATAGAAGTATATATATATATATATATATATATACACATACATACATATACTTTGTTCCCCTTTCTTTTTTTCTCTTTTTTCCCCATCCCACTTGTTCTTTCCTTTTGAGCAGGTTCATTCATTTTCACAATATCTGTGGTACCTTTTGGACCTTATTTAGTTTCAGTTTCTTATATGAGGGAGACAATACAAGGTTTACACATGCAAATCTGATTTATTTCGCTTATAAGTATGGTTTCAAGTTGCATCCATTTACCTATAAAAGCACTGAGTTTATCCTTCTTTGTAGTTGGGTAGTACTAAATTGTATAAACATATTATATCTCTTTTATCCATTCTGTGACTGATGGACCTTTGGGTTATTTTCAAGATTTAGCTATTACGAATTGTGCTGCTTTAAACATAAGTGCACATATATCACTGTGATATAATGCCTTTAATTCTTCTGGGAAAATACCAAGAAGAGGAATAACTGGGTCAAATGGGAACCCTAATCCTAGAGTTTTGAGGAATTGCCACACTGATTTCCACAGTGGTTTCACCAATCTACACTCCTACCAATAGTGGAGAAAAGTTCCTTTTTCCCCACAGCCTTGACAGCATTTGCTATTATTTGGTTTCTTGATGATAGCCATGCTTCCTGGAATGAGATGGAATCTCACTGTTGTTTTAATTTGTGTTTCTCACATAATGAATGATGTTGAACATTTTTTCATATATTTATTTGCCATTTGGATTTCTTCATCTGAAAAATGCGTATTCATCTCAGATGCCCATTTTTGGGTTAGGTCTTTGAATATTGGGAGTGTGATTTTAAAAAGTCTTTATATGTTTTAATTAGGACAATTGTCTGAGGGACAATTGGCTATGATTTTTTTCCCAATTCATGGGTTTTCTTTTCGCTGTGTTGGAGATTTCTTTTGACATGCAAAAACATTTTAGTAAGACGAGATCCCAGTTGTTGATTCTGGAAAGTATTTCCCACACAGTGTGATTTTTGTTCTTGAACTCTTTACATACCCCTATGTCTTTAAGATTTCTACCTACTTTGTCTTTCTCCAGATTTGGTGTTTCTGTTTTAATATTTAGATTTTTGATTCATTTTGACTTTAGTTCAGTGCATAAGGATAGACCTGGGTCTAGTTTTGTTTTTTGGCATATGGAAAGCCAGTTTTTCCAGCACCACTTATTAAAGAGGCTATGTTTCTTCCAGTGAACATGTTTGGCCCCTATGTCAATGATAAGGTGGCTGAGTGTGTTTGTATTTGTGGCTGTATCTTCTAATCTATTCCATTGATCTTCAGTTCTGTTTTTATTCTAATACCATGCTGATTTTATCACAGTAGGTTTGAAGTATAATTTCAAGAGAGGGATTGTGATGCCTCCTGCCTTGCCTTTGTTGCCCAGGATTGCCTTTGATATTCTAGGTCTCTTCTGGTTCCAGCTGAATTTTAGGAATGATTTTTCTAGATATGTGAGGTATGTTAATGGTATTTTGATCAGGATTGCATTAAATCTGTATAACAGTTTTGGGAGTGTGGCCATTTTCACAATATTGGTTCTTCCTACACATGAGCAGCGAGTATCTTTCTATTTTCTGAATTCTTCTTCAATTTCTTTTTTCAGAGTACTGTAATTTTCAATGTATAAATCTTTTGCTTCCTTTATTAGATTGATTCCTAAGTTTTTTTAAATATTATTGTGAAAAGTGTTGTTTCCCTAATTTCTTAGTGAGTTTGTTGTTTGTGTATAGGAATGCTATTGACTTTTGAGTATTGACTTTGTACCCAGCTATGCTGCTGAATTTGGTTATTAGCTCTAGAAGTCTTTCAGTGGAGTTTTTGGGGTCTTCTATTTACAGTATCATGTCATGTACAAATAATGATAATTTAACTTCTTCCTTTCCTATCCTTATTCCTTTTATTTCTCTCTCATCTAATTTCTCTGGCTAACATTTCCAAAACTATATTGAATAGGAGTGATGATAATGGACATCCTTGTCTTGTTCCTGATTTAGAGTAAAAGCTTTCAGTTTTTGACCGTTTAATATGATGCTGGCTGTTGGTTTGTCATAGATGGCTTTTTTCAGATTGAGGTAAAGATCACCTATTCCCATTTTCTACCATGAATGAGTGTTGGACTTTATCAAAAGCTTTTTCTGTACCTATTGAGATGATTATGTGATTCTTGTCTTTAGCTTTGTTGATATGGTGTCTTACATTTATTGATTTGCCTATGTTGAACCATTCCTGCATTCCTGGAATGAATCCTGCTTGGTCGTGGTGTATAATCTTGATTTGCTGCATTCTGTTTGCCAGTATTTTATTGAGGATTTTTGCATCTATGTTCACTAGGGAGATTGGCCTGTAGTTCTATTTTTTGGTGGGGTATTACTCTGGTTTTGGTATCAGGGTAATTCTTGCTTCTGGGAATGAGTAAGTGAGCATTGCTTCTCTTTCAATTTCATTGAAGAGTTTGAGGAGTGTTGGCATTAAGTCTTCCCTAAATTTCTTGTAGAATTCAGCTATGAATCCATTATGACCTGGACTGTTACTTGCTGATAAGTTTCTAATTAAATTTTCAATTTCATTAACTGAAATTGGCTTTTCAACAGTTTTATATCTTCTTGATCCAGCTTTGATAATTCATATGTTTCTAGGGAATTGTCCATTTCTTATATTGTCAAACCTACGAGAGTAAAGGTTTTCGAAGTAGGTATTGATGATCTTCTGTATTTCACAGGGTCTATAGAGATTTCACCATTTTCATTTCTTATTGCATGGATTTGAGTTTTTTCTTTCCTTTTTTGATATGGTTGGGAGGTTATCAATTTTTATTCTTTCAAAGAACCAGCTCTTTGATTTGTTAGTTCTTTGTATTGTTTTTGTATTTTCAATTGTGCTAATTCTGCTTTCATCTTTATAATTTATTCCCTTCTTTGGGCTTTGGGCTTGATTTGCTCTTCTTTTTCTAGATGTTTTTGGTGTAGTATCAGGTTGTTTATTTGTGTTCATTTTGTTTTCCTGATGTGACAATTCACTACTATAAATTTCCCTCTAAAGACTGCTTTCATTTCATCTCACATGTTCTGGTAATTTGTATGTGCATTTTTGTTGGCTTGTAGATATTCTTTAATTTCTTCTTTAATTTCCTCTGTTACCCATTGGTTCTTCAGGAGAATATTATTTAATTTCCATGTATTTATGGAGCTTTTACATTGTCTTTTGTCATTAATTTCCAGTATCATAACACTATGGTCAGATAACATGCATGGTATAATTTCAATTCTTTTAGATTTACTTAAGCATGTTCTATGGGCTCTAGTATATGGTCTATTTTAGAGAAAGTCCTCTGTGCAGCTAAGTGGAATGTATATTCTGATATTGCTGGGTGGAATACTCCACACACATCTACTAAGTCCATTTCTTCACAAGTTTGATTCAGTTCTATTATTTGTTTGCTGATTTTTTATCTAGTTAATCTGTCTCTTTGTGTCAATGGGGTGTTAAGGTCTCCTGTTATAATTTGATTTTTCATATCTTTTAATATTTTCTTACATAGTTGGTTGCTCCCATATTTGGTGCATGTATATTTATGATTGTCATTTTTTCCTCTTGAAATTTTCCCCTGTCAAGTGAATAGTGACCTTCTTATCTCTTTTGATCATTCTTACTTTGAAGTTCACATTGTCCACAAACAGAATAGCTACCCCTGCTTTTTTCAGGGCTCCTATCACATGGAACATTGTTTTCCATCCTTTGACATTCAGTCTATGAATTTTCTTTTGGGTTAAATGTGTTTCTTGTATACAGCAATATTGTTGGATTTTGTTCCTTGATCCATTCTGCTAGTCTGTTTCTTTTAATTAGTGAATTGAGGTCATTTACATTAATGGTTATAAATGATAGGTATTGGCTTATATTTTTCATGTTATCTTTTTGTTGTTGGTTCCCTACTTTTCCTCTCTGTTTAACTGCTTGTCCTGCTTGTTGTTTTCTTTTTGTTGTGGTTCTTGGAATTGTGGTCATTTTTATCTTTCAGTACTCTTTATAGGGTTGGTTGAGTGGTTATGAAGTTCTTCAGTTTCTCATTGTCATGGAAGCATCTTTTTTCTCCACTGATTTTGAAAGATAGTTTGCAGGGTACATCAGTCTGGGTTGGAAGTTGTTTTCTTTCTGTACTTGAAATACTTCACTCCATGCTCTTCTTGACTTGATGGTTTATGTTGTGCATTGTGCTGCGATTTTAACAGGCTTTCCTTTATAGGTGATCGTTTCTTTTCTCTAACAGTTTTAAATATTCTGTTCTTATGCAGAATCTCTGGGATCTTGATTATTACATGCCAAGTTGTAGATTTATTTTGGTTCTAGCTAATTGGAGTTCTATATGCCTCACTTGTCTGTATGTCTGTTTCTTTTCCCATGTTCAGGAAATCTGCTATTATGTCTGCAAATAATTTTTTCATGCCATTTGTGTTGTCTCCTTTTTCACTGACACCTATCAAACTTATATTGTTTCTGTTTACATCACTTTGCAGTTGTTTACTTGTTATTTTCTGATTCCTTGTTATTTTTAAGAGATCTTTCCTTTCACGATCATTAGCCTCAATCCTGTCTTCATGGTTTGAAAGTCTGTCTTCAATTTCATTTATGTTATTTTGCCAGCTTTCATTAGAATTTTTGATTTTCTGGATACCTCCTTCAATCTGTTTCATGTATTCTAAATTTTCCTGTACTGTTCATTCAAGGTTTCTACATTTTGCTATACTCCTCTATTTTTTTTTGTCTATGTCTTCTTTGGATATACTATATAATTCTTTCATTATGTTTATCATTTCTGTTTTTACCTGAGAGATTATTTTTGATCAATTTCCTTACAGCTTCCTGGAGTTGTGTCTTTACTTCCATTGCTATCATTTCAGAAATTTCAGATGTGTGATTTCTAATTTCTTCTATGTCTATGTGTCCTGTAGTAGATCTGGATGGGCTGGACGTTTGAGATTTCATTTTGTTCTTTTGTTTTGATGTTTTTCCTGTGTTCTTCCAATTCAGTTGGGTGCCACGTCCTAGTTGCCTCCTGAACTGGCAGCCTATCCAGCAGCAGGCCTCACTGAGGGTTGCTGATGGCTACGAGTCTTTGGATGCAGACTCCCAGTCCTTGTACACTTCAGAGATTGTTCCTGGGTGTGGGAGGGTCCCTGGGACAGACTCCCAGTCCCTGTGGTTCTCACTGTGGGTTCCCAGGTGACTGTGGGTTACTGGTCACAGTTTCCTGGTTCCCATGGGACTCTGAGACAGTTGCCAGGTGTGGGTGGGTCACTGGACACAGCTTCCCAGTCTCTGTGGGCCTCACCGTGGGTTCCTGGTTGACTGTGGCACAGACTGCAGGTCCCTGTGGGTCTCAGAGATGGTTCCTTCATGTGAGCAGATTGCTAGGTGCAACTTCCCAGTCTCCAGGACCTCACTAATGGTTCCAGGGTGTGAACAGGTCACTGAGTGCAGCATCCCAGTCCCTGGGGCCCTCACTGTAGCTTCCCAGATGACTGGTTTGCTGGGCACACACTCCTAGTCCCCATGGGCCTCAGAAATGGTTCCCACATGTCTCTTCTTTCTTGTCTGCTGTTTTTTCTGCTATTTTTGTTTTTCTTTTTTCATGGTTTCCTTGTTTATTATTTCCTGTTACTTTTATCTAATTCTATTTATTTATTTTTCTTCTTAATAGTATATTTTATCTCACTTTCTTTTCCTCATCTTCCTTTATTTTTCAGATTTTGCTTCATTCCTTCTCCTATTTGCTACCCTCTCAATTTTTACTATCATTAAGTTTTATTCATCTTCAGATATTTAGTTAACTCCCTGATATGACTGTTGAATTATTTTCAATAGTTAATGATGGGTTAGTTGTTGCATTTAGTAGATTTTTACTCTATCCCAATATTTGATTTATGTGTCTTTTATAATTATAGATCTTTTCTATGTTTAAGGGGGATGTAGTGATAGCTTTTATTTGTTTTTATAATATGTTAATATGCAGTTTGTCATTGACTCTGTTATTGTTGTTGATTTTCTCACTATTACAGAGTGGGGGACATATTGGTGGCTGTACTGTATGCCAATATCTTGTTTGTCTTTGTTTTATCCACAATTTCACACTTCAATTTTGGAAAAATAGGTACTTGGCCAGTTACTCTTCACCTACTGCTCCAAAATTAATAAAGATGTTTAATTCTTGGGTTAGTTGGAGGCTGGTAATTAGCCATCACCAGAGTACATCACTGAAAAGGAGTCACTAACTAAAGTGACCTCTATACTACCAACAAGGACCACTATAATTGCTCCACAGAATTCAGTGTGTGTGCACATGCACACCACCCCCCAAATGAGATAGGAGATTAAGGCATGTTGAAACTAGCTGGGGAAGTAGACATAACCTGTTTATTACAAGATCCTGAGCATATGGACAGAACAATTCCAAAAACACCTGCCCCAGAAATTCTCTCAAGAACTGGAGCAGAGTTTTCAATAGGATGGCATATACTTGACATCAGCTTGAGGTGTGGGATCCCAGCACCACCTCTCAGGATGCACATGTAGGTATTCTCATGGGTTTCCTCAAGATTTGGACATCATATTAGGACACAGGTGCCAGGACGAGCCTGTTATCATGACTTTCTTCATGATAGCCTATCCTGCTGTCTGGAAAGTGTCCTTTTGTATTTCTTTTTCTCTTTTTCCTCAGCCCAGACTTATTCTGAAGAGCCAGTTTTTCCCTCATTCTTTTACTTTTTCAAATAAACTTGGACCTGCTCTTTGCTTGGTATGTTCAATTGTTTGTTCCAGATGAGAAGAACCACGAATTTAACTCCAGATGGAGAGGTAAGCAACTCTGAAACCTAGTATTATTTAATTGGTCAGCCACTTTTGGAAGGAGCTACCCAATCACACACATACTAGAAACATGAGACTACAAGGCAACAAAATCCTCCAAAAAATTTCAACTCCCTCAAAACTGATCCATGTTACATAAGTGAGAGAAAATTAAAAATCAAATAGCAGAATTTTATTAAATTATAAAAATGGGGTAAAAAGACAAAAGGTGCTTGGCGACCTCAAAGATGATATAATAGATAAAAGACTTAATGAGCAAAATAATCCGTGAGCTTATACAAGACATTAGTAAAAAGCTAATAGACATAAAATAAATAATATAAAACAGGACCACGAGGAATCTAGGAGATAAAAAATTCTACTGAAAGTATGGATAACAGAAGTGACCATTATGACAACAGAGTCTCAGAACTAGAACAGAGAGTTGAGGCCAGTGACAATATACCCAGAGATACCTTAAAAACAGCATCACAGAAAATGGATTCAACAGCTGCTAGATGATACAAAGAATACTGATATAAGATTAACTGCAATTGATAAAAATCAGAAAACAGCATAAATGGCATAAAAACATGTTTACAGGAATAGGAGCATAAAACTTTTTAAATACAAGGAAAGAGCCGGGTGTGGTGGCGCACACCTTTAATCCCAGCACTCGGGAGGCTGAGGTAGGAGGAGCGTTGTGAGTTTGAGGCCGGCTTGGGCTACAACGCTAGCACAAGGCCGGCCTGAGCTACATAGTGCAATCCTGCCTCAAAAAACTAGGGCTGGGAATTTGGCTCAGCAGCTTAAGTGCCTGTCTGGCAGGTGCGAGGCTTTGAGTTCAATCCCCAGTGCCGCAAAAAAATAAAAATAAAAATAAATAAATACAAGGAAAGAATTTAACAAACAGATCAGTTAGGCATATAGAACCTCAAATAGCCATAATCAGAGGAGAACTTCTCCATGATGCATCCCACCAGAATTCCAAAAGTCCAACACAAGGACAGAATCTCAGCAGCTGTTAAGGAAAAGCAAATGATTACTTATGAAGGTACACTCAAGGCTTTTTATCTAGATGTTCTCCCAAAGTCTCCTGTGCTCATAGGTGGGGCCTTTTGGAGTTGACTGGATCTAGGATTAATACTGGGATTAATGCTGTGTGATAATTAAATGGCCTTAGCACAGTTCTCGATGTAGATAATGAAGACTCCACCCTGAGTTTCAATGGCATCTGTCAATAGGATTATAGCCTAGATGGCATATAAAAAAAGAGAAGGCAGGCTTGCTATTTACTGCTTACTGCTGCTGCTTCTTACCTCCTCTACAACTGACCGTTTCTCCTCTGCGATCTCCCTCTGCCATGCCAGTATGCCTTGGAACGAGTTGACTATGGACTGAAACTTCTATAAACTGTGAGCTGAAAGAAATCCTTTTTCCTTAACTAAGACAAGGACCAAATGGGAAAAGTACAGCATTTATGGGGCACAAAGTACTCTACTGTTTTCTCCACTTACTCAGATTTATTATGTATCCATTTTTTAATGATCTTTTGTGGTGATTGTTTTCTCAAATACTTGCTTGTTTTTTGTGTATGTTTCTCTTTGAATTTGTGTCTTTCATATTGTTTGCTCTATCCATTAATTTTACTGAGTGAATAAAATGTTTTAATGTTTGTCATGATTCTATATCCAGTGCTTTACGCATTAGTGCTCCTTGGTAACAAATGTTTGCAGCTAAGGACTCCTCTCTGAGGAAAGCTTCTATCTTCAGACACCCCTGCCTGGAGCTTTTCTTGGTTGCTGTTGATCTGACCAAAGTGGGAAGTGATGTGGAAAAGTTGAACATCTGAATCCTACTGCTGAAATTCCCGGGTTAAATCTTTCTAGTTGCTCAGGGCCATCTTTAGACATGATTCCTTAGGTGCTCCTTTTTTCTGTTCTAGTAGTCATTCTCTGAGCTGTGGTTTCCACTGGTTGGATTTTTCTATATTTTCTCTTCCTAACCTTCCTATATGGAGTTTAATGAGGATTCTTTTTGCTTTTCAATGAGTTTATTAATATAATTATTCATTTATATATATATATTTCTGCCATTTTTAGTGATTTGCTTTGGGAATAGGGGCCTGAAGTGTATGCTAATTCTTCTCTCTTGATCTACCATGTATTTAAAATGTGTTTTTGCTTATAATGTACTAGTATTTCAGGATGCATTTTCCACATAAGTGAAAAAATGACTTAATAATTTGATTTCTAGATCACCTCTTAGAAAACCACAATGTCAGCCAACACAAGCTGTAAGGATACTTTATGTAAAGGTTTGTAACTCTTTTAAAAGAAAATTATTTTAATAGAAAATGGTAATATTAAAACCATTTTATTTAATTTTTGTCATTTATTTGTCTTATTTTTTTCCTGTGGCTACACATTAGCGTTTGTCTCATTTTCCATAACTGAAATTTCTAAATGAGTTAAATTTTGCAAAATTAATTAATTAATTAATTATTTTTTTCTTTTTGAGACAGGGTTTCACTGTACAGTTCGGACTGGTCTTGAGCTCGCTTTGTACCTCAGGCTGGTCTCAAACTTGCAACAATCCTTCTACCTCAACCTTCCAAGTGCTGGAATTACAGGGATGACTCACTATGCCCTGCTAAATTTTGCATATTTTGGATGTCACAAATAAGTAAAATTTCCCAAATAAATCTTAGTTACCCAGATCAATTATAGCAACTTCCTATCATCATAGTTAATCCATACAGTAACAGCGATATAGGAGCAAAATTTTGGAAAGGTACAACATCAAATCGAGGACATTATCCCTAAAACTCATTAAGGCTTTCATCTCAGGCCAGCACTCATTCAGAGGAGGTATTTGATTTAGAACTCCTGTGAGTCCTTTTCCAGAGGCAAGTTATGGTTTGAGGTCATTCCTATTTAGAATCATCCCATTTTATCCCTTGTTCTTTCCCAGTGGCCCCACTCTGGCTTTCTGGTTAGGAAGAAATGCTGTCTTACTTGATTTCCTCTGCAGTTGTCCTTTCCTTAAAGTATAATTATATCTCTCATTCAGATTTGTGCTAAGTTTTTCTAACAAAGGCTCAGAGACAACCCCTTTACTCTCTGTTGAGAGTTACAATCTTCATTATTTTTAACAACAATTGTTTTCCTTAGCCCATAGTCCTTTAGACATTAACAGCCTCCCACTATTGCCTACTCTGCATTATTTTATTGTATCTTGTTTGTTTCTCTTTACCCTACTCATAACCTGTAAAAACAGTCCATTCATTAAATACTCTCTTTAACAAATGAATCATCTTTTTGAATGTACTATCTGCTTTTGGCTGGGCCTGAAAATTGTCAACGATTAGAAGAATATCAAGAAAGAAATCAGACGTGCCAAAAAGGCATGATGATAAAAGCAACATGTGGATAGAAAGGGAGATTTAAATAAAGCCTCCTCAAAAATAACTTGCCCAAGATGTTACAACAGGCAGGCTAACAAAGATTCTAACTGGCTAGAATTATGACTCCCATCTGAAGACCCAGTAACGTTAACCAAATATTTATCTTTTACTGTCTCCCAGTAATAGCTTTTCAGCTGATCAAAACTGCCTTTTTGTGACAATCTCTTTTTGCCTGATCTTATACATCTGTGTTTTCATGTGTGATGAAAGCCCAGAAGCTGACTCCTCAGAGTGGATATCAAGAATTCCACAGCACACTTGGTTATTTGCTTCCTGTGAATATTATATTTAGAAAACCTGAACATAGTGACACCTGTTCCACACCCACATCCTACCTGATTGGGAAAGCAATGGCAGACAATCACAGTGAGAAGTGGTGCAGAGGGCCAGGAGACACAGGATTAGGGGATAAGTACAAGATCTGAGCATTCAGAGAGAAGCTACAAGTTTCATGGTCCTTTCTGGATACTAGCACATATAAAACACATCGACATCAGTCTAACACTGAGAGCATGGAAGTGAGACACCAAGACATCAATGTTTCAGGCAGAGACTACAATCAAGGGCAATAAGGAGGAATAATCAAGGGAAGAGGGAAGAAAGAAAGTAGAAAGGAAACAAACATTTGCTAAGGCAAGTTCTCAGTAATAAACCAAAGACTCTCCGTAGCATCCCATGTGGTTTTAAATTCTTTTCAACTAAGGGTGTTTCTTTTAATATGGAAACTGCTTGATCCTGTTGTACTTGTCTTGATAATTTAGGCCACACAAGCTAAGATAAGCTTAGAGGTGAAGTTAAAGAAAGAATGGAGATAAAAAGGCAGCAGAAAGTGAGAGAGGTCTTTCACCTTTTAATAAGCCCCAGGAAATGTAGCAACTCTGCCCATTGAGGTTTATTACTTGAGATTACTATGGTGTGTTCAATTCAGACTCAAAACATTAGCTCTTCACTTAGGTTGGCTCTTTCCATCATACCTTGAATTTACAATGATTCATCAGTCTTCCACAATGAAATACTAATGAAAATTATGAAATTGGATTTTAATATTAAGTGCATAATTTGCTATTACTTCTGTTTTCCTTTCCTACTCTGTACATAGAGACTAATCCTGAGAGATATTAATCATAAAATGAAGGTCATGGTTTACTACTAATATCTATCTACCTATTTGTAACAATAAAGGCTCAAACAAGGAAGAGTGGCTAGGCAGGCTGTTTCGTCTCCACTGTACCTGGTAGGATACCTGGCTAGCGTAACTAATAGGTTTCAGTTGGCCTACTTTGCTTATTGTGGCACTCACATCCCAGGGACTTCTCAGACCTGGGCATTCAGGAATGGTCAGTCATTTTGCCTAAAAGGAACGTGATCATCCTCACATATTTGGAACATGAAAAAGGTGACATTAAATCCAGAATATCCTCTTTCAACAAAACGATGACCACTGGTTCTCAATGACAGTGGAAGTCTAGAAATATCCCAAGTTTCAGCCTAAGCTAAATTTGGGAGCCCTCTTCTCTCTCAAGCACAAATCTGAATGAGAGATCTAATTATATTTTGAGGAAAGGCAAATTTCAGCATAAATCATCTCAGGCAGCCTTTTCTTCCCTAGCAAGAAGAATCATAAAACTACCAAGCACTTTACCAACAACGTGAGATACCACACACAAAAAGAATTATAGCTTTAAAGTATTGGAAAAGTACTTTGATCTGTATTTGAACACAAATGAAATCTTCACTTAAATCTGATGGCATAATAAAAATAGTATTAAGTGTACTCTGCTGCAGAATACTTTCTATTCTGACCAAATGGGAAGAATTCTGGGAAGGAAAACTCAATTAAGAAAGCAAAAAGTTCCAAGAAAGTCTGTAAGATATATAGGTAGTGAACATAATCCAGTCATATAGATAAATATGTGCATAGTGATATGATGGCAAGAAAAAAGAATGGAAATAAACACAGAATTAAATCTAGGCATGATCAGCATCTTGTGAACAGGACCTAAGGGTCATGAGATAATCTGAACATTTGTATTTTGTTAGAGGAGATTTCTGTGTTGATGAGTTTAAAAGTACAGTAGGAGGTACATGTGAATCTTTAAGTACCACTACTCTAGAACAAAGGAACATCATATAGTTTTTCAGTAAGCAAAAGAAAAAAAGATAATGTAAACAGGAACAAAAAGATACAAGGAAAACTACACAGAATGGGAAGTGTGAATAAGACAGTAAGATTACCTATATGTCCTATTATAAAAGCAGTTAAAAGAAATAAAAATGAATTGTACCTATCAATTATGATAGATATTTTTCTTGCTTGAAAAAAACTTTAAGATATGTTGTCCATGTGATGCCTACTTAATAACATAAATGCAAAACTTAAAAATAAAAGTAGAGAAGAAAAGTTTACTAGGAAAAAACAAATGAAAGGAAAGCTAATGATAAATTGTTAGTGGAGATTAGGGAAATCAATCTTTTTGCTTGTAAAGTGTTTGTAATTTTAGATAGTCTGAGAGGAACCTGTCTGGGATAGGAGACTCCAAATGTTCTCATCATCCCCATTCATGAAACTGGATTCCTTAGAGGTTTTGATAACTAAAGGATATGTATTTTAGCCCTTTCATGATACAGTCTGTATTTTACTTGCAAACCCAAAATTCTCCTTACAAAATGGCCCAATTAACTGTGACAATTTGTGTTCACTAGAAAAAAATTTAATAACATTAAATAAAGCATATCAACTTATCAAAAAACTTTGAACTTCAACATTATCATTACATTTTTAATTGTTCTAATTGCCATTATTTCTCATACTTGTGTACCAACATGAGGCTATTTGAATTTCCTCCTAATAATCCATGTAGCGTACAAGTGGCAAGTTTTATTTATTTATTTATTCATTAATGGATTTACTCAAACAATGTCAAAGTTTTCACAGTTGTAACATAATAGACACTATTTCTGCTCTCAAAGAGCTTGCAGTTTAAAGGAAAAAAATATTATACTGATAATAAAAAATAGAATTGCACATTACAATGGAGCCAATAAGGAGTATGATGCATGTGATGCAAGTTACAGCCCTGGGAATTAGATTACATAGAGGATATGCATGTGTGTATGTATTTGTACAGGTGACTATAAAAGATTCCTTTAGGTCATGATATTTAAATTGAGTTTGAGAGGCTTGGCAGAGTGTCTCTATGTGAGGAAAGATAGAGAGTATTTCTACTTGTGGACCAGCATGAGGAAAGCCCCTTAAGTGTTATGATTAAGATCTAAAATGTCCAGCAAAACTTCATGTATTCAGAGGTGGGGTTTTGAAAGTTGATTGGATCATGGGGTTCTCACTTACTTCAGTGAATTAATCAAGTGATGAGTCTGTAGCTGTATGTGTTTAGGAGTTGGGACCTGCTTGGAGGATGTGGGTCACTGGGATTTCTTCTGAAGATCACTTTGCAAGTCTTTGGTATACACTTGATACATAGAACCATTAAAACAGATGAGATAATTTAGCAGGGAGTTTAGGGTAGTAAAAGGGAATCACCTCTGGGGAACTCAGACACTCAGAAAAGTTGGAGAATTTGGTTTTCTTAAGTCAAGAGAAAGAAATATTTCAAGAGGAAAGGAGGGGCCTAAGTCTTATGGCATTTAACTGAGAGGTCAAGTAAAGCTGGGGACTGAAAAAATGGCTTTGCAATGTACAGACATGAGGTCACTGATGACTACTCTGGTTACTGATTAATAAAACCACTATTTTATTGTGTCTCTGGATCCTGTGGAGCAGGGGACACTATA
>RJWM01021949.1:0-34365 GCA_004363535.1 Dasyprocta punctata | reverse complement strand
TGGTAATTCATAGGTTTCTAGGAATCTGTCCATTTCTTCTGTGTTATCGAATCTATGTGAGTAAAGGTTTTCGAAGTAGGTGTTGATGATCTTCTGTATTTCCACCGGGTCTGTAGTGATTTCACCCTTTTCATTTCTTATTGCATGAATCTGAGTTTTTTCTTTCCTCTTCTTGATAAGGTTGGCTAGGGGTTTATCACTTTTATTTACTCTTTCAAAGAACCAACTCTTCGATTCATTAATTGTTTGTATTGTTTTCTTAGTTTCAATTGCATTAATTTCTGCTCTAATCTTAATAATTTCCTCCCTTCTTTGGGCTTTGGACTTAACTTGCTCTTCTTTTTCTAGAAGTTTGAGGTGCAGCATTAGGTTGTTTATGTGTGTTCTTGCCATTTTTCTGATGTGGGAGTTTAGTGCTATAAATTTCCCTCTGAAATTTATTGCATTTTCATTCAATTGTAGATATTGTTTAATTTCTTGTTTAACTTCTTCTGTGACCCATTGGTTATTTAAGAGGGTGTTATTTAATTTCCATGTGTTTATGTGGTTATTGTAGGGTTTTTTGTCATTCATTTCCAATTTTATTGCGCTGTGGTCAGATAATGTGCATGGAATTATTTCAGTTCATTTGTATTTACTTAAGCTTGCTTTGTGGACCAGTTTATGATCCATTTTAGAGAATGACCCATGTGCAGCTGAGAAGAATGTGTATTCTGATGTTGATGGGTAGAATACTCGGTATACATCTACTAGGTCCCTTTGTTCACAAGCTTGATTCAGTTCTGCTATTTCTTTGCTGATTTTTTGTTTGGTTGATCTATCTCTCTGTGACAAAGGGGTGTTAAGGTCCCCTGTTATAACTGTATTGTTGTTTATTTGGTTTTTCATGTCTATTAAGAACTGTCTTTCATAGTTGGGTGCTCCCATATTCGGTGCATATATATTTATGATTGTAATCTCTTCCTCTTGAAGTTTTCCCCTAACAAGTATGTAGTGACCTTCTTTATCTCTTTTGATCATTCTCGGTTTGAAGTTTGCATTGTCTGCAAACATAATAGCTACCCCTGCTTTTTCTGGGTTCCTGTTGCATGGAGTATTGTTTTCCAGCCTTTGATTGTAGTCTGTGAATTTTCTTTTGAGTGAAATGTGTTTCTTACACAGCATGTTACTGGATTTTGTTTCTTAACCCACTCTGCCAGTCTGTTTCTTTTTATTGGTGACTTGAGACCGTTTACATTGATTGATATAACTGATACATACTGGCTCATCCCTGTCATGATATCTTTCTGTTGTTGGTTTTCTACATTTTCTGTTTAATTACTTGCCCTGCTTAGTGGTTTCCTTTGGTTGTTGTTCTTAAGATTGTGGCTTTGTCTCTCTCTAGAGTGTCTTTCAGTACTCTTTGTAGTGTTAGTTTGGTGGCCATAAATTTCTTCAGTTCTTCTTTGTCATGAAAGTATCTTATTTCTCCATCAATTTTTAAGGATAGTTTTGCAGGGTACATCAATCTGGGTTGAAAGTTATTTTCTTTCAGGATTTGAAACACTTCACTCCAAGCTCTTCTAGACTTAAAGGTTTGTGTTGAGAAGTCTGCCATGATTCTAATAGGCTTTCCTTCATAGGTGATCTGTTTCTTTTCTCTGACAGCTTTGAGTATTTTGTTCTTGTGCTGCATTTCTGATACCCTTATTGTTATATGTCTGGGTGAGGATTTATTTTGGTTGTGGTTAATTGGGGTTCTGTATGCCTCAGTTACCTGTATTTCAGATTCTCTTCTCATGTTTGGAAAGTTTTCTGCTATTATTTCTGTGAATAGTCTTTGCAGGTCATTAGTATTGACCCCTGCTTTTTCATTTATGCCTATTAATCTTATGTTATTTCTCTTGGCATCGTCTTGCAGCTGTTGAATTGTTGTTTCTTGGTTCCTTACTATTTTTAGGAGATCTTTTCTTTCGTGGCCATGATCTCCCATGCTGTCTTCAAGATCTGAGATTCTATCTTCAGCTTCGTTAAAGCGGTTTTTCAAACTCCATGGAATTTTTCATTTCCTGCATTTCCCTTTGCATCTGTTTCATGCATTCTGTTTGTGTCTTATATTGTTCATTCAGGGTTTTGATCATTTTCTTAAGTTCTTCTATTTTTTTTATCTTGCTCTTCTTTAGATATGCACATTTCTTTAATAATGATTCTCATTTCATTTTTTAGCTGAGAGAATATTTCTGATTTGAATTTCTCTATAGCTTCATCAAACTGTTTCTTTATTGCATTTTCTATCATTTCAGAAAGTCCCTTTGTATGACTCCCACTGTCTTCCATTTCAGTGTCTCTTGGGTTTGTTCTTTGTGGGCTGGGGGACATAGACTGCCTCTTGGTCTTTCATTTTGTCATTTTCTTCTAGAACCTATGTGGCCCTGTGTCCTGCGAGGCTGACTGGGCGTTCCCCTGAGGGTCGTGCTGATTCTTGGATCCCGCTGAATTGCAGGACCCGGTCGAGCTGGGTCTTGTGCGCAGCAAGGGAGGTTGGCCTCCTGGGGCATGTGGGTGGAGCCTCTGCCTTAACTGGGTGGGGGGCCAAGGCCTCCCGGTTCCGGGGAGCTAGGCAGAGTACCCCAGAGTGGTGCCGCCCAGAGCCCGGGTCTGTCTGCAAGTTCAGAACGACAACTGCTTTGCCAGGGCAAGCCTGGGCAAGTCCCAGGCCTACAGTGCCAGGAGAAACCCGGCTGGGCGGGGTCAGCGAGTTCTGGGATGGTGCACGCACAAGAGGCTCCACTGAAGTATGGAGCTCGTGCGTGCTCAGCGCTCTTGTGTGGGGAGTGCAAGCTCTCTAAGTCCCTGCAGCTAGGTTGGTCAGTCCCTGGTGAGCAGCTCTGGGGTCCCAGGCTGATCCTGACTTGGCTGCGTACCTCTGTGTCCTGCGAGGCTGGCCGGGAGTTCCCCTGAGGGTTGTGCCGATTCTTGGATCGCGGTGAATCGTGGGACCCGGTCGAGCTGGGCCCTGTGTGCAGCAAGGGAGGGTGGCCTCCTGGGGCATGTGGGTGGAGCCTCTGCCTTAACTGGGTGGGGGGCCAAGGCCTCCCGTTCCCTGGGAGTTAGACAGAGTACCCCAGAGTGACGCTGCCTGGAGCCTGGGTCTGTCTGCCAGTTCAGAATGACAACCGCTTTTGATCATTAATTTCTAAAAAGTATATGCAGGTGGAGTACTGTATAGCTATTTCTATAAAACTATATTTTTTAAGGCTTTGGAAAGTACACCTCACATTCATGAGTTTTAAAAACATAAAACTAAATATATACTATGATCTAAATTTTTAATAAAATTTTATTTAGAGGCATTAAAGACATCAAGAGTGATTCACCATTTTAACATTTTTAATTTTACTATTGAATAATGGAGTTTGGTTGTCTTATAATTTTCCCCTGGGCCTTTTTTGCATTTTCCAAAGTTTCCATTCTGTATATATTTTTATTCATAATAAAAAATATTTCTGAGGACACACATACCCAGATATTTCCATTGCTGATGGAGGACTAGGCATATATATGCATGTCCTAGTTTCTTTCAAAATTTCATTGAAATGAAAGAGAAGTGACAAAAATGTAAATAAAGGCATAATAGTGCTAGGGAAAAGAAAGAAAGAAAGCAAGAGGCCGCCAGTAAGGGCTGACTAGAGGTTGATAAGCAGATGGATTTCATTTCTAGAAATCAGAGCAAAAGATATTGTAAGCTAAAACACACTCAGAAGGTATCAAACATGAGTCATTCTTCCCAACAGAAACCCAAAGAAACTCTAATACAGTAAGCACAAAGAGCAGAAATAGGACAGTGGGCATCCAAATGGAATAAAGAGTGTTAAAATAAGAAGTGAAACTATTAAAATATTGAGATGAAATATGGAAAAATTGTTACTGGGATAGATAAAAAAACAGCAAAAATTTTTATATGACTACATAAAGTGTATGTACTTACATACATCAAGATAATATCATAAACAAAGTAAAATGATGACATATGAGACCAAATTTTTTTGCATAAAGAATTGACCATTGCTAATTAACAATAATATATAACATTTCTATAAACCATTCTGAATAAGACTAGGAAAGTTGATAAAGAAATTCAGTGGCAATTCGTAAACACAAACAGATGCAATAATTGAAAACATCTGAAAAGTTGCTAAGTCTCACTGGTATGCAGGAAAAGTCAAGCTGAAAAGGAAAGTCCTACTATTTAAATCCATCAATATCCACATTTTGGGGAACAGTACTGGGGATCGAACCTATGGCCTATAAACTGACGTATGTCCCCAGATTTTAAAAAAAACTTTTCTGAGGCAGTGTTTTGATTAATCTCTTAGGTAATTGAGGCTGTGCTTTCACTTGTGATCCTCCCACCTTTGCCTGCCAGTGCTGGGATTACAGGCATACATCACCAGTCCCAGCTCAATATTCACATATTTAAAAGTTATTAAGAAGTTCAGGATTTTTCCCATATTCTTCAATGTGAGAGTATAAACTAGTGTGACCTTTGTGGGTGGTTAAATAGGCAGTGGGTATCATGCCTTTTGACTTATTTCATGTCTAGGAATCTATATGAAATATTGATACACAGAAATAATTTTCATTGAAGCATGTTTGCAACAACAAAAGACAAGAAATTGCTAAAATTCTTATTTACTCCATTAATCACGTAATTTTAGAGTCATGTAATAGAATTCTATGAAACTGACAGAAAAAAATAAAGCTCATACTATATTTACTGATAAGGAGAGACCACCATGTTATATTAAGTGAAGAAAAAGTACAGAATTATTTCATTGAAGTTAATTTTACAATTGCCTTCTTTGGGCTTGTCTAGGTACATGTGTGTGTATATGTGCCTGCGCTCACAGGTATAATACAGTTGGAAACTCATAGAGGATTGGATCTGGAAGGATTATGCACCAAACTGTTCAGACTGGTTACCCCTGGGGGGAACAGAATT
Source organism: Dasyprocta punctata (assembly GCA_004363535.1). Taxonomy (NCBI): domain Eukaryota; kingdom Metazoa; phylum Chordata; class Mammalia; order Rodentia; family Dasyproctidae; genus Dasyprocta; species Dasyprocta punctata. The sequence continues at coordinate 29,384 of RJWM01021949.1, read as the reverse complement.
GTGTGAAGAGAGCCAAGGGTGGCTTCTCATGTTATGAAACATGTTTCTGCACTATTTGACTTTTACAAATGCATGCATTACGTCATGATATTAAAAAAATGAAACATGCAAAATTTCTTCCTTAAAAAGACACTTTAAGGATGTATTATCTTTGGGAATTACTCTGGAAGATGATAGAAAGAGTGCATTCATTAGATTCAAAATATATCAGTTTCATCCAAAGTTAGTACTTTGGTTGATGGAGATTACAGAATTCTCAGAGAACAGGATTAGCACAAATGAAGATTTGTTTGTTCTAGTATAAGAGGAAAGTCATATTACCTGGACCAGAAGTAGGAACAGAGAACACTGACTTACAAAAATAGTAGCATAACTAATACCTGTGAACAATTAATCAAAGAAGTATAGGAGCCAGAGTATAGTTGACCTGTTAACTTTTTTGGGGGGAAAGTAGTGAAATACAAAAAGAAAGAAAGCTAAGTCTCAAAGAGGACACTGATAGATCTCTACACAGGATTGGAATTCCCTATGTACCACATTTCTCAGGAAAGCCAGGCACAGAGCCAAGCACTGTACCTTTCACCAAAAAAGACAAAAGGGTATGTTGTTATATATTAGTTTTTGCTGTTATTTCAAAATCATTATCATTGCTAACAAACTATTTTTTTCCTGAATAATTGCAGTGTAAATGGCCTGATAGTGAATTTATGTAGCTTTGACCTAGATTATTGTGCCAAGATTGCTCACGTCATGTCAGAAGATGAGTCAGAGACAGCCAGTGTCTCACCACCCAGATAAGCTTTGACCTCTTCATTTTGTCATTCTTTTACAGGATTTATTTTCCCTTTGCGTTCTTTAGTTTTGAAAGAGTAGTGCTAGTGAAATAGTATTTTTATTAACTACTGTTATTAACTGTAGAGAAGATAATGATGGGTATATGACCAGAGTTAAGAGCAAGGCAGTGTATCTCAAAGTGTTACTGAGGTGTAATTTATATGATATGAAATTTATCTTTTTTATTTATTTTTTGAGACAGGCTCTTGCTATATAATCCAGGCAAACCAGAGGCGATTTTCTTGCTTGAGTCTCTTGAGTGCTGGGATTACAGGTGTATGATACTATGCTTCACTCAAAATCACCTATTTTAAATACACAGTTTAGGTTTTAGTAAATGTATATACTTGTGCATTGACACAATAGAGTTAGGTTTTAGTAAATGTATATAGTTGCATATTGGCACAGTACAGTTCTGAACACTTCCATCACACCAGTAAGTTCTGTTAGGACCGTTTGGAAACAAATATTTGTCCTAAAATTTATTGGGGAGTAAAGGTAACAGATAGTATAGAGTCTGGCCCCAACACGTGATAAACTTGTGGTTAGGCATTCTAAAAGGATTGCTTCCCTCATTATTTTTCACTTAAATCAAGTTAGTGTTTAAATGCTTATTCTGTATCTATTGAGAGGATCATGTGTTTTTTAACTTTGGTTCTGTATGATGTATTACATTTATTGATTTGCATATGTGGAATCATCTCTACACCCCTGGGATGAATCCTACTTGGTCATGGTGTGTAATCTTGATGATATGTTGCATTCTGTTTGCCAGTATCTTACTGAGGGTTTTTGCTTCTGTGTTCATTAGGGAGATTGGCCTGTAATTCTCTTTTTCTGGTTGGATCCATCTCTGATTTGGGTATCAGGGTAATGCTTGCTTCCAGGAATGAATCTGGAAGTATTGCTTCCCTTTGAACTGTATTAAAGAGTTTGAGTAGTGGCATTAGATCTCTAAATTTCTTGTAGAATTCAGCAATGAATCCATCAAAACCTGGGCTTTTCTTTCTTGGTAAGTTTTTAATTAACACTTTTAATTTTGTTGACTGATACTGGATTATTTAGAAACATTATATCTCAATTCAGTTTTGGTAATTCATATGTATGTAGGCGTCTGTCCATTTCTTCTGTATTTTCCATCTTATTAGGATAAAGGTTCTTGGTGGTCTTCTGAATTTCATCAGGATCCATTGTGATTTCTCCCTTTTCTTTCCTACTTGCATCAATTTCAATATTTGTTTTTTTCTTTTTTTGATAAGGTTGGCTAAGGGTTTTTAATGTTTCAAAAGAACCAACTCCTCAATTCATTGATTCTTTGTATTATTTTCTTAGTCTCTAATACATTAATATTTGCTCTGATCTTTATAGTTTCCTCCCTCGTACAAATTTTGGGCTTGTTGTAGTCTTCTTTTTTCAGAATTTTGAGGTTCAGCATTAGGTTGTTTATTTGAGCTTGCTCTGTTTTCCTGAAATGAGAATTCACTGCTCCAAATATCTTTCATAAAACTGCTCATTGTGTTTCATAAGTTCTGGTATATTATAATGGCATTATCATTTGATTGTAGAAACTGTCTAATTTCTTTAATTTCATCTATGACCTATTGATTCTTCAGGAGGGTGTTATTTAATTTCCATGTGTTTATGTAGTTTTTATGATTTCTTTTGCCATTGATTGCCAATTTCATTGCATTGTTAGCTGATAATATGCATGGGATAATTTAAATTCCTTTGCATTTATTTAAGTATATTCTGTGACCCAGTATATGGTCTAATTTGGAGAATATCCCATGCACAGCTGGGAAGAATATATATTCTGATACTGTGAGCTGGGGCACTCTGTAGACATCTACTGAGTCCATTTGTTCACAGGTTTGGTTCAGTTCTGATATTTTTGGGTTAATTTTTTGTCTAGTTGATCTATTTGTGCCAGTGGGATATTAAGGTCCCCATTAAAATTGTGTTAATGCTCATTTTATGTTTCATGTACATTAATATTTGTTTCATATAGTTGAGTGCGCTGGTAGTTGGTGCATATATATTTATGATTGTTATTTCTTGTTCTTGGAGTATTTCTTTAGGTATGTAATGGCTTTCTTTTTCTCTTTTCATCAGTCTTGGCTTTAAATTCTCTTTTTCTGCAATTAGAATAGCTACCTCTGCCTTTTGGTTCCAATCACATGAGGTTTTTATTGTTCTTTTGATTTTCAGTCTATGAATTTGCATTTGAGTTATATGTATTTCTTGCATGCAGCATATTTTTTGATCTTGTCTCTTTATCCATGCTGCCAGTCTGTTTCTTTTGATTGGTGAATTGAGACCATTTATATTAATGCCTATTATGATATGTATTAACCTATCTTTGACATATCATTTTCCTGTTATTATTTCCCTGTTTTTCCCCTCTGTTTAATACCTTTCCTTGACAGGTGGTTTCTTTCTATTGTGTTGTTGGGATTGTGGCCTTCATTATCTCTTTCTAAAGTATCCTTCAGAACACTTCATAGATCTGGTAGGAGAGCTCTTTTATGGTTCTTTATCATAGAAACATCTTATTTCTGCATTGATTTTGAAATAGTTTGGCAGGGTACATCAATCCGGGTTGGAGTTTGTCTTCTTTCATGACTTGAAATCATTCACTCCATGCTCTCCTTTACTTAAGGATTTGTGTTGATTCTGATGGGCTTTCCTTTATATGTGATTTGTTTCTTTTTTCTAATATCTTTTACTATAGCCTTCTTGTGCTGAATTCCTGGAATCTTGATTAGTATATGCCTTTGTGTAGATATATTTTATTCATGGGTAATTGGAGTTCTATGTGCCTCAAACTTGTCTGTTTGTCAAATTATTTTTTCATGCTTTTGAAGTTTTCTGCCATTACTTCTGTGAACAGATTTTTTAATGTTATTTGCACTGTCTCTTGCTTTTTCATTGACTCTTATTAATCTTACATTGTTATTCTTTGCATCATCTTGCAGCTGTTGGACTGATTATTTTTCATGGTCCCTTGCTATTTTTCAGAAATCTTTTTTATAATTGCTAACTGCAATCCAGTCTTCTAGATCTGATATTCTGTCTTCACTTTGGTTCTTTTAGCTGCATATAATTTTAGTGGAATTTGTAATCTGGATATCTGTTTGAATCTGTTACATGGATTCCATTTCTTTCCTATGTTGGGCACTCATGATTTCCAACAATTTCTTAAGTTTCTCTATTTTTTAAAAATCATTGTCTACTTCATTTTGATCATCTCTTTTTTTACCTGAAAGATTATTATTTTTCTGAGTTTCTTCTTCATCTGTTTTTTCACTTTTTTTACTTGGACTTCTGGAATTGCGTTTTGCTTCTGTTTGTTTTCATTTTTTATGGTTTTAAATTTCAATTTATTTTCTGTGCTTATGCTTATAAATTGCTATAGTAGGTAGCTTTATCATTAGTATTGAGGCTCCCCTTGGAAATGTCTATTCCTCTGTGATGTTTTCTAGGTGTAGCTGGCTCTTAGCCTTTGTGTTTGCCCCAAGATACTACCTTCTCAATTTGTTAAGAAGTTGCTATCTATTTGGCTCAGCATTGAGTCCTTTGGTATTGGACTATGGTGATGATTACAACCCCAGACAATCATAGTGTTGTCATAAAAGGGAGAACAACTGACTGCAACATGAGTGTCATCTTTTCTTAAATAATACAGTTACCAATATCAACAGCATCAAGCACAGCCTAGAAACTGACAAATTGTGGTAGCTATTAATTTGGTACCTTTAACCACAGGCACAAGATACACAGTTTATATAATGAAAGCCAACATAAACCAGGAACTCGTAAGCCTATTTCCCTTAGTACAGTGACTTTACTCTGTGGGAGGGAAATTTAAGAAGGATAGGAGAAAAATAGAGAGATAATTGAAGAAGCAAGGACAAAGGATAATTACCAAACTTTGGGAAACTGGAAAAGAGGACAGTAGAGAAAGAAAAAGAAGAAAGCAAAAGAATATTGAAGAGAACCAGAAAGACTACAGTGTTTGCCCTCATGAAAATATAAAAAATATCAAGAAAGATAGCGGAGGAAAGAGAGAAAAAAGATGAACAACACAAAAGAAACAGAAAAAGTAAAAACTTAAACAACCAAAAAGAAAAAAAAAAAAAGACTACAAAAGGAAGATAAAACCAGCAAACAACAACACAACAACAGCAACAATGACAAAATAAAATTCTTCTGGTGTCCTCAGTTCTGTGGTAGTGTGTAAGTCAGAGCCCATCTATGTTCTGGGTAACCCTGCCAAATCTGTAGTATTAGTGCTGGGTGTGAGGCCAATCTTGGCCTGCAGATGTGGGGCTAGGGTCACAGTCTTCAAACATCCATCACTTTCTGTGTATCTCTGGGTGGCTCGTCCTTGTTACCTTAACCTGTGTGTCTCTGCATCACTCTCCCAGTTGCTGTGGTGCCTTCAGACAGAGACAACCTGAGGCTTCTCCCAATTCCATTCATAGTTGCACCCTCCTGGCCCTTGTGCAGCCTCCTCTGTTCCACTCTGCCGTGCTTCGTCTCACGCTGCTGGGAGCAGAGTAGGGGGAGTGCTGACTTCTCACTTACTGCTCCACTGTGGCACTCCAAGGCTGTTTAAATCCTGCATCCCTGTTTTGCCCTGGGAACAGGTCAGAAGGGTTGGTGCTATCCCACTCACTACCTTCACCACAGTAGTAGTCCCTAATGTTGTTGCTAGTGATCCCTAATGTTGTTCCAGTTAGCTGCTGTGGAACAGGACAAGAAAAGAAAAAAAGAAAAACAAAACAAAACAAAAAAACCCTGGCAGGTTGGGGACATGGCCAAGATCCCCAACTGCATGTATGAAGGGTACAGCAAAAGATGAAATAAAAACAGAAACAGATATACTAATTTTTAAAGGTGAGGCTGGGAGGTCAGTGCCTTAGGATGAGTAAAGACAAGAACTCTTTGGCTGGCCCATTTTTATTTTTTCCACTGAAAAGTGCAGGAGGAGGTGGAGGCTACTTTTCCTGGAACAGGGAGAAGTAGTAGTGGAATGAACAAGTTTAACATCGCAAAAGAAACAAGTTAAGATCTTTCCCCACACCTGGGTACTAGCCCTTCCTGTATTTTCCTCAGCAGACCTCATCCTGCCTTGTGAGTGCCACAGAGTCAGGGACTATCAACATATCAGCAGTGACTGGGAGAAAGTGGGAGTTTCCTCATTCCAAACTGGCCCATGAGGCCGGGCAAGCATGGGCCTCAGAAAGATTCTAGTCTCAATTTATAATTTGTGTCTCCAATGCTGGCATCCTATCTGGGATGGAGCCACCCCCTCCAAGTCACTTGCCCCAGAGTGTGCCATTGAAGTTTGTTGCCAGGCTGCAATGCTCTGTGTTTGGAGGAAGGCAAAATCGATGAATGGCCACATATCCCAAATTTATCCTATATGGCTTGAGCTTGTCACACTATTGCAGTCCATCAATTTTTTTGTGAAATTTCAAGAATGGTGGTTCCTGCTCCATGCACAGGTAGAGTTCTCACAGGCAGCCCTGTGGGCTGCTTTACCATCTTATAAAGTCCTATGCTTACATTTTGTTTTATCTGCAAGCCTCTTATTTCAGATTGATTTTTGTATCAGGATGTGTGTCTATCCCTTTTTCCCCAATTACCTGTGTTTTTACATGATTTTCTCTAAGCAACACCTCCTCCTCCTCCCTTCAACTGTTTTTCTGCACCCTAGCATTGTCTTTAATGGCTGAAATATGGACCAAAAACCTAGAGAACTAGTAATGTGTTTCTATAGTAGAATATAGCAATGAAAAAGGGAATTAGATGTGTTATGTACATTCAATTCTTTGTTAGAAATGTAAACATTATGTTCTGCAAACATATACTAATAAAAAATAAATATAAAGCAAATGTAAGCCAAAAAAATAAAGACAAAGAATGAATTACTACTACGCGTAACTTGTGGATAGCTCTCATAAACTTAGGGCAAAGAATGGCACATGCATGTGAATACTCCAGGATTTCAGGTTCATAAATATCAAACTCTTTCATTGTTTCTTACAATGAAAGTAAGAACAGTGATTACCTTTGGGGAGTCCTGGCTAACAGACAATGTAAGGACATTTTTGAGTTCTGCTATTGATTTCTTTCTAGAACTGGGGAGTGACTACATAGTTGTATTCACTATATAAAAGTCTACCTAGTTGTACAGACTTGTGTCCACTTTTCTAAATTGATGTTCTATTTCAATAAAAATTTCTTGAAAAAGACTTCTGCTTCTTATGGCCAAAAGAAAACCATGACAGCTATTTTAAGTATTCTTTGTTTTATCTAGTTTTTACTTTTTGTGATAAGGATGCAAACATCCAGAACATTATTTTTCCTTTGTCTTTGCAGACAAGGTGGCTTCTGCAGGCAGTTGGGCTCTTGTGCTAGGTTGTACGTCTACCTGGAACTCTGGTTGAGGTAATCACCGTGTAATTGTGTGTGGGACAGCATGCTTTAGCTTGATTTATGTTTCTTGCAACATCTATTATTTTTGGCAGGATAAAGGCAGGGTTTGATAATGCCAAGTCCATGAGAAGATTTTCTTTTCTAGGAACAAAGATCAGAGTTTGGCACAGACCTTGTGAAATTTCCCTGGGGATCCTTTGGGACCTGAAGTGCTAGAGGCTGGCTGCTGGCTTCTGGAGATGTGCAGAGTGTAGTGGACCACACCCTCAACAGAGGAGGAGCAGGAGGAGGCTCTGTTGTGGGAAATTTCCCAAACCAAACCAAGCCAAGCCAAGCCAAACCAAACCAAAAAGAAGACTCTTTGCACCAAGGAGATAAGATGGCAGCATTTAATCGTTACACCAGTGGACTGTTGGAGTTCATGCCAGTGGACAGTTGCAGGGATAATTCCTCCCAAGCAATGGCCCTGAATCAGGAAGGAGTTTAGTCTATATAGAATTAGAAGTGGGAGGTACAAACCAAGTGACCAAATGTTACATGATGGGTTACATACATTGAATCATATATTGACAGACAGGCTAGTCTTGAAACAACAGAAACATTCTGGGAACCAGGGGAGGGGACTCCTATAGAATGACTATACTTGAGGGCATTACCATAATATAGAAATTGTTTGGGAGAGACTGAATGAAAGTGTTTAAGGACATTATCATAATATAGGAGTTGCTCCAGAGAGAGACTTGACTGAATGAACACAGGTCAGCCCAAGGTGCCTTAAGGTATAGGCAATTGCTCTGACATGGTTTGGATCAATTGAATACCAGAGACAGCAGAACAGCAACTTGGTCAGTCTTCCAATTAATCATGAAATATCTATAAGTTTGTTATTTTGCTCCAACAGCTCCAGATTCATGCAGTGAACATCCTTTTTTCCTACCCACTGTTTTTTGTGCTACTCCCAGTCTGTCACTTCTCTCATCCTAATTTGTTCCATCCTCTCCATTCATCCCCACAGTAAGCACTCTATGTACAGTGGGAATCTCCAGCTCTGAGACAATGTCTAACTTTTAGACTTAGTTGATTTTTCAAATGCTTAACAGTAAACTCATGTCCTTGAGAAAGATGCATTCACAGAGAATTTCTTCATTATCAAATTTATAATTATGGTTTTTGCATATGTTATCCCTGGATCTTATCTTCACAATTTAAAAACTGATACTGGTAATAACCTGTGGAGAATCACTTACTTAGCTTTGTCACACAGAAAGGTCTATCTTCCTCAAAATGTGATCAAGGGCACTTGACTCCTGCTATGATCAGCAGCAGTGTACCTGACTTTCTCAATTTCCCTCTTTATGTCCCTACTTTTGTATGCTTGAAGGTGAGTTTGGAACCCAGGCTGGACTCTTCCTGAAATATACCTGCTCCTGCATAATGAGGTCTTGGGGAAGGGTGCTGTGTTAGTTTTTTATCACTGTGGCAAAATGACTGGGACAATTATTTAAAGAAGGAAAGATTTTAGCTCATGACATTGGGTTTTAAGTTCATGGTCTCTTTGCTGTAATCCTTTTGGACTTGTAACGAGGCAGAACATCATGGTGAGTAGCGCATGGTGGAGCAAAGTCACTGCATGATGGCTGAGAAGCAAAGAAAAAAGAAGGCCAAGTTCTAATATACTCTTTAAGGGCCAAAGGATCCAACTTCTTTCCTCTAGGCTCCAGCTGATAAAGTTCCACCACCTCCTTGTAGTACTACAGGCTGGTAATGAAGCCTTTAGCATATGGGAAACATTTAAGATCTGAATCATAAAAGGTAAGAAAGAAGAGAGAGAAGGAGAAGATAGCCTTAAAAGTTATTAAATACTGGCTCAGTGAAAACCCAAGAGGAAAATGAACTACTGTCTTGTGTTCAGAGGCTGATAGATAGCATAATCATGTAAGAGTATACCATCACTTGTCTTCTGATGTATTTAAGCAGTCAAGGATAATTGAGGATGTCAGTGTATGCTGTGTAAACTGCCGTGTCAATGTAAACTGCAGTTGAGTAAAACTCCCAAATAGAAAAGTCAAGGATATGATGTTGATGTTAAAAACTATTAAAATCAGTTTAATTGGGTGATTTTATAGCTTTGATTTTGCAGAAGTAAATTAGGAATTATAGTTTCCTCACCCCAAATTAACCAGATCAGTTCTGCTTTGCAAGCTTTCTATGCTGGGAAATTGCAAGGGTTATATAGTTATCCTCTGAGACCAGCCTGAGTTAGATAGAGGGTAAGTAGTTATGAGACATAGCTGTGTCACTCATTGTGTGTGTGACTTTGGACAAACTGCTAGTTGGTCTCTTTGAGCTTCATGCTTCTCATCTGTAAAGTGGGCACAGCAATACATGCCAATGCTGATTACTGGAAAGAATAAAGTATGAAAACAATACTTGCAGCAAACATTTATGGAGTACTTATATATACTAGCCATTTTTCTTAATTCTATATGAATCCATGAGTTTTTAAATTTCTTTTTATTTTAAAGAAGATAAAACAGAATAAAACCAATAAAAAACAAACAGTGTAAGTGATACAGAACTTCAGAACATTATGAAATCAACAATAGTTACCATAATGGCTTTTGTTGTCTTCAAAATAGCTGCAGATAACCTTGGACATAGTGAAAATCAAAAAGAACAGAATAGAATAGAAACAATAAAAACAAAACAATGCATGCAATAAAGGATTTCAAAACAAGCCAATAGTAAATCCAAAATTACTGCCTAATATATCTTGCTATCCTTGAAATAGCTTCTGCCATTGGATTTAACATAAAAAAAAAAAAGAGAACAAAACCTAACCCAGCAAAGCAATGGAAATAATACAGGATCTCAAAACAAGACCATAGGGAATCAACAATAGCTGCAACCCTCAGAAGGAGATCCTTCCCAGATGCCATACTGCTTACTGATATCCTCTGAACCTATGATCAGATCACTGGCCCAATACCTGCAATGTTAGTGAACCCCAAAGCACCACAGTTATCCAATTGCATTTCACCTTGATAGCTATCATCACAGCCTGTGTTTCTCCGGATAAACCGGTCATTTGCAAGCATGGGGGTGGGGGGGTTGGTACTTCTTGTTTGCTAGCCCACACGCTGGGAGGGCCTGCTCATGGTGCTGGTTCCCAGACTGGGCTTGTTTGCTGATACAACCATTGTTCTCTCTCCTCCCAGTCCACAAATGGTGCTGACTCATGGGGAGAGGCTTGAGTCTAGCTGTTCCCAGTCTAGCGGCGGCCTGCACATGGCACTGGTTCCCAGACTAGAAATTTTTGCTGATGCAGCCATTATTCTCTCTACCCCTGGTCAGCTAATGGTGCTGAGTCATGGGGAGAGGCTTGGGTCTAGCTGTTCCAAGTTCAGTGGTGGCCTCCACATGGCACTGGTTCCCAGACTGGACTTGTTTGCCCAAATCCCTGAGTTTTATTCCAGATAAGAAAACAAACACAGTGAGGGTATCTTGCTCAGAGTTATGTTAGCAATCACCAGCACCAGGATTGCATTCCAAATAGTACAATCATACGATGTTCCTCCTCTTTTCACAGTTAATGAAATACTGAGAGTTATATTGTGTAGAAGATCACTTGGATGGCTTTCCTTAAATGCAGAACAATTACCTCCACATTGGTTAAACCAGGCCCTATCTCCATGTACTGATACATACAGAGCTGGCTAAGCCATTTGCTTTTCCCTTTAATTGGTTCTGAGCAATGTAAATAGGGTTAGCTGAGGTACTGATGTGTAATCTTTGAAGCCAGCCAACAGTTTCTTGTTTCCTCACCTCGTGTCTCCCTATAAATGTTGAGCACAGCAGGATATCAAAGCTATATATCTCCAGGAATGTCAACTGGGTTTGAGCCTCAAGATGAGAGGCTATGACTTCCCAGGGCACAAAAGTTTACATATCAGAAACTGAAGCAACAGTCTCCTAAACATTTAAATGCTACCCCATTTGTGTTATGCAGATTGGTCTTTCTGCATACTCTCTGCATATTGCAGAGGTGCTTTCTGGCCTCCTAGCTAAGCCTAGCTCACAGAAACACATAATTCCTGTCTTTGTCAGCATCACTCATCCTCAAGCCACTCCCTTCTTCATGAGTAAATAAATCTTGGGTTAGGCTCTGGGGTGAAGACTTTGTCTCATGAATCCTCACCTAGATTGGATTTAGGACTCCTTGGCTGCCTATAACTATAAATATGACTTAGTGTCTTGATTCTCACAGTGGGTTGCACTGGAAGTGGTAGATTGGAATTAACTCACTGGGATTCTAATAACATTTCAATAGGATTACAAGTGTAAACTTTCCAGACTTCAAGGAAGATGGGAAAAAGGCTACAATATTTGGATAACAATATTTGGAACTCAGTGTGGCTGGAATGCATGACCTTCACAACACAGTGTTGACTATCCAGGTGCTGACGACTCACTGGAGCTTGTGTGACAAGTTATTTATTTATTTATTTATTTTAAAGAGGATAAAACCAAGGAAAATGAAACAGAATAAAACCAAAAATAAACCAGCATAAGGGATACAGGTCTTCAAAACCTTACGAAGCCAACAATAGTTACCATAATGCCTTTCGTTGTCTTTAAAATAGTTGCAGATATTTTTGGACATAGTAAAAATAGAACAGAACAGAATAGAATAGAAGCAATCAGACCAAAACAGTGAATACAATAAAGCACTTCAAAACAAGCCACTAGTAAACTGAAAATGGCTACCATAATATGTCTTGTTATCTTTCAAATAGCTGTTCATGTCATCAGATTTAACATAATGATTAAAATCCGACCCAATAAAACAATGAAGATAATATGGTTTCCTGGCCAGGACTGCTTCCTGGTGAGGCCTCAATCTCTACGCCCTCCCACCCCACCCCGCAGTCTTCGAATGGCGCAGACTCATGGAGAGAGACTTGGGTGTGGCTGTCTCCACTTTGGCAGTAGCCAGCACATGGCACTGTTTCCAGGCGAAGATCACCTCCTGGTGAGCCCCTGGTTCTCCCCCTGTAGTCTGCACTTGTGTGACAAGTTTTAGGTAATGGAACATTTTCCTAATTATATTGCTCAGACACAAGTAGTAAGTAGACGTCTAATCGTCAAAGGTAGCAATGGGCCAAATGTATTCATTATCTGCAGAAGAGAAAGTTTCCTGCCGATTGATTACAAATCTATTAAATGATGCAGAAATTAATGTGCCACCCAAGCAAATTTTTAGACTATTCCCTCAGATAGCTATGTTCTATCCTTCCTTCCCCAAAGCTGTTATACTCAATATGACAGTTTGGAATAGCATAGGTAAAAGCTTTAATGAAGCTAAAAATGAAAAGAAAAAAAATCCACCCTAAAATGGTAACCACTTTTAACCTAGTCAAGGTGGCTCTGTTTTCTTTACAACAAAATAAGGCAGGCCACTTATAGTCTTCTGTCACTAAAGACTGAAACTGTGCTGGCAAAATGATGAGTAAGGCCATTGAAATTAAAAAGAACCCTCAAGTAACCAGAAAAAAAGAATCAGATCACCATGATAATGTGCCTCCAAATGGGCTGCTGGAGACAAACTAAACTTGTTTAAAAAGTACAGATTATCAAATGGATTCCCTTTTGCAAGATATTCACTAAGAAATGCAAAACATTTCCAAAGTATTCACACACTCAGTTTCATTCTTCAAACCCAAATCAGAAGATAACACTTCCTCTGCTGCTGTAGCTCCCACAGACCCTCCCTCTCTTATACCACAGAGTCAGCTCAGTAAATCCCCACTCCCAAGACAGCTAAAGAACTGTGATGTGGTGTACACTCAGATAAAATGCTTTTATAAGTGCAGTATGTACACAGCTTTTAACTTTTTGTCCTCAGATGGATTAAAGCAGATCATTCTAAACAGCAGAATCCAGGCTCCCCATATTCTGAGCTGCTTAGATAAATAAATTCAAAGTTTTCTAATGATGCTAGGTGATGTAACTCACCTTGCCCAAACATGTCCATCATCAAGGCAATTCCTGCAGTTTGAATCACATTTAAAGTCACTCATTTCAGAACAAACTCAAAATAATCAAGATGGAATGAAAACTTAAAATCTATTACTCAGGAAATGCTATTGGGCATGGGCAGTTATGCTAATTTAAAAATTCAGGCCTGATCCCCCCAGTTCTTTTCATGCAGTGTAAACAACTTCTATACCATGTGTGCATTTCTATCCCAGAGGACGGCATGACTAATAAATATTTTACTCAGATACTCCAGAGTTCCACAGAAACACCCAATTTGTAGAAAGATTACAAGAAGCTATTAATTGGCAGGTGTTTCATAAAACTGCAACTAAAATGGTTGCTTGCCACATGAAAACACCAACGAGTTCAAACAAGCATTAGCCTCAGTAGTTCACACTAAAGATTTATCTGTTTACATTTGGGCATGCCAAAATGCTGGGTCCACCACTTATGCTTCAGAACTCACAGCACAGGCTATATCCCAACATCTTATGAATAAGTTTGATATGTTTAAATGTTTTAGTTGTGGCAAAGGAGGACATACTAACCAACACTGCACAGTGCCTCTAAAGGTGCCAGTCCCTTTGGCTACTCAAACTGCACCTACTCTGTGTCCGCACTGCGTGAAAGGCTTACATCGGAAGAAACACTGTAAACCTAAATTTTATAAAAATGGCACACTCTTGCAGAAAAACAAACCATGTGCCCAAACAAAGGACCTCAATAAAAACAAGAGACCCCCTCAGTCTGTACTCCAATGATTGGGAACTCATTAAGCCAGTTATACCCAGTCCTAATCAGACAAGCAACTATCCCTCTGCATCCCTAGTTTCCCTGGTCCATTGGTCTGATCAGAGTACAGAATTAGATTTACCCTCAGCTTCTTGCATCCATTCACTGCAAGGAGAAAAGCCAATTTTAATTCCCACTGAAATTACCACTTCTGCCCTTAACCCCATGTGCGAACCTGTTAGAAACAAGCCTTTGAGGAATGAACTTTATTTTTCCCAGAATATTTCAGTTCACAGACCTACAAGTACTGATAAGATAAATGGAAAAGCTCTTACTGGATTGGTGGATACGAAAATTGATGTGCTTGTAGTAAACAACCAATCACGGATGCCTACTTGGTTGTTTAGACCCAGCCCCCCAGCTTTGATAGGTTTAGGCTTCCCTCAGTCACTCCAGCTCCCCTATGTTTACTATGACAGACAGGCAGGCATTATAACACTGCTTTTTGGGCCCTCAGTTAAACAAAGCAAACTGAAGTTGGATTTATGATAAAGGCCATTGGTACTTCTATACAAGAAAAGTTAAAGATTTTATTAATAATGGTAAAAGAACAACTGTAATTTGGTCACCTCAAGCCCACACTACTACAAGTTATTTTAAAACTGCTAAGGGCTATATTCAGTAAAACTGCTCCATTCCTTACTGATCATATTACAACCTATTCTAACCTCCCAAGTTCATTGTCATTAGGTGATTATAATACAGATGCTCTGGTAAATCTGATTTCCATTTTAAATAAATTGAGAATATCATATATTTTTTCATTATATTTCTAGATCTCTGCTAGAGAAATTTAAAATTAACATAACACAAGCTGGACAAATTGTGTTGTCATGTTCTGCCTGTCAACTTATTCCTAGGCCTACTCCTCAATGGAGCTGCAATCACAGAGGTTTTACCACTAACCAGTTAGGCCTAAGGGATAGTAGCCATAAATCCTCTTTTAACAAGCTTAAATATAGTCATGCCTCTACAGATACCTTCCATGCTACTTGTCATTCAGGTAAACAAAGTAAACATGTCATACAGCATTGTGCATCAACCTTAGCTAACTTAGGGGTGTCATAAGTAATAAAACCTGATATTGTTCCTACTTATATTAGTAAACTTTTTCAGAGTTTTCCTGATAGCTGGAATAGGAAGCATGTTGCAAGAACACCCTATAATCCCAAAGGTCAAGCAATAATTGAGCACAGTCACTTTCAATTAAAAAATCAACTAGCCAAACAAAAACAAGGAGGAATACAGGATCAGAACTCTCCTCAAATGTATTTAGGTTTTGCTACATATGTTTTAAATTTTCTAAACACTGCTTCTGATTCTGATTTGCTGCCAGCCATGTTACACTGGGGACAAGAGTTTGACCATTCTCTGAAGTCCCTGCCCCCTGTAGCTTGGTGTGACCTCCAAACAGGTGTTTGGAGTGGTCTAGCATCACTTTTAAATTGGGGCCAAAAGCATGCCTATATTTCCACAGATTATTGGTGAACATTATGACCATTAGAGCCATTACATGACCAGAATCTGACCCACCTACCCAACATGTTGAATCCCTTGCCAGAACCTCAAGTAATGAACATGACAATGCATTGTCCACTGTCCTGGGAAGGCCTGCAGTAGTTCATGAGGCTCGCCATCTAGTTAACAGCCAGGGTTAGATTTAATCACCTGAAAATTTTTTCTTGTGATGCTTGCTCTCCTAGCAGCCACAGTACACATTCCTATGGTTCAGGGAGAGGAGTATTGGACTTCCATACCTAATCCACCTCTGATCAGAACCCTAACATGGATGGAAAAGCTACCAGAAATTTTCCATTCTATAGAGCAATAACTCCATTTATACTATTCTGTCTGGCCCTCATATTTTTATGCATTTACAAGAACAAACTAAGCTTAATATTACCTCTCACTTTGTATATCCTCCTTTATGTGTAGCCCATCTACTGCAAGATTCTAGCCCATGTATGTCAGTTGTTGATCAGACTTGTGCCTTACTAACCTTAATTTTCATTCCCTTAGATGGCATCCTTGTAAGAGATTTTAAACCTAACATTCCTATCTGTATTCCAGAAGCTCATACCCTTGTTTCAAAGAAGGTGATTTGGGCCCTTGGCAGTCTTGCGGGGGCCCATACCACGGATAGGATATACGCAAATTTAATTATTCCTTTGTAGATTGGTCCACCAGAGAATTTCTTATGGGAAAAGATCAAGATTGGCATGAGATTTCCTTTTCAGGCTCTCCCAACAATACAATGACCTCAGAAGCTTTGTCTAATGTTACATGGTCAGATAGAGGACTCAATTCTCCTATTCCCAGACTGCTTATCAATGAAAAAACTGGACCCATACAGCAAACTTTTTGGAGATTAGCCCTGCGTTTTCATGCTGGATGGCTGCATACTGGGCATCTGCAGCTGATAGGTGGAGGAAAAGTCAGAGTAGTATTACAAGTTCATAGGTATACAAGAGTAAGCATATGCGTTTATGATCCTCATGTACTGTTGACAGGAAAGACAGAGTGGCAACAAAATATGTTCTCATGTACTAATTGTTATCTAATCCATTGTATCATATCTAAACTTCTTTCTAGGGACTCCACAATAATGATCATGAGCAGGATGCCTAAAGTTTGACTTCCAGTCAATTTATTATATTTATTTATTTATTTTGTGGATTTTAATTTTATTTTAAAGAGAACAAAACAAAACAGAACAGAAGAAAGCAGATCAGGACAAAACAATGCAAGCAACACGGGACCTCAAAACAAGTGAACAGGAAATCAATAGTGGCTACCAAAACATCTCTTGTCCTCCTTGAAATAGTTGTCCATATCTTCACACACAATGAATTCAAACAAAACACAGTAGTATAAAACCAACAAAAACAAAAGAATGAAAGCATTACAGGCCTTCAAAACCCAACAACAGGAAAATCAACAATGCCTACTGTAATGTCTCTTGTTTTTTTCAAAAGAGCTGTCCACACTTTCACACATATTGAAATCAAATAATACAGAACAGACTAAGAACAATCAAAACAAAGGATATAAGCATTACTGGACTTCACAATAAGATGATAGGAAATCAGCAATGACTACCGTAATGTCTCATTTTCTTCAGAGTAGCTGCTCATACTATCACTCGTAATAAAATAAATTCTTGTAAACTCTTTATAAGTTCTAGGGTTGTATAAGCCTATACATGTACATCTGTCCTTTCTGTATTAGAGGGAAAGACAAAACAAAACATTAAAAATTACAAAAAAAAAAACCCAAGAAACAAGAGACTAATAAATAACAATAAGCACCCCAAAAAATAACAATACAGACTTGCAAAACAAGGTGGTAAGAACATAACTAAGGTTGTTATTTTGCATAGCTATCTTCAAAATAGTTACTCAGATTACCAGATATAGACTTGCAAAATTCATCTAATCCTATGAATGTTAATTGTGTTAGTAACACAATCCTCTTGGTTATCTCAAGTGTATATATACAAATTTATATCTTTTGTCTTCCTTCTTTTCTCCTTTTCACTATCTGATTTATTTTTTCCCCTTTGGGCAGTTTGTTATCCTTCAACAATATTTACTGAAGATTTTGTATCTTATTTACTCTTTCAGTTTCTTACACTAGGGAGACAATATGGTAATTACACATGTGAGTTTGATTTATTTCACTTATGAGTATGGTCTGAAGTCGTATCCATTTACCTATAAAAGCCTCAGTGTGATCCTTCTTTATAGCTGAGTAGTACTCCATTGTATAAAAGTAACACATCATTTTTATCCATTCCTCGGTTGATGGGCATTTAGGTTGTTTCCAAGATTTGGCTATTACAAATTGTGCTGCTATAAACATGGGTGCACATATATCACTGTGGTATGATGTTTTCAATTCTTCTGGGAATATGCCCAGAAGTGGAATAGCTGGGTCAAATGGAACTTCCAATCCCAGCTTTTTGAGGAACCTCCAGACTGATTTCCACAGTGATTGCACCAGTCTACACTCCCACCAATAGTGCAGGAGGGCTCCTTTTCCCCACAGCCTCTCCAGCATTTGTTATTGGTGTTTTTCTTGATCTTGACCATTCTTTCTGGAGTGAGACAGAATCTCAGTGTTGTTTTAATTTGCATTTCTCTAATGACTAATGATGCTGAACTTTTTTTCATGTATTTATTTGCCATTTGTATTTCTTCAGCCGAGAAGTGTGTATTCTTCTCAGACGCCCATTTGTGGACTGGGTCTTTGAATTTTGGGGGTTTGATTTAAAAGATCTATTCAGTGAAAATGTCAATACTCTGAAAAAAGAAGTCAAAGAGGATCTCAGAAAATGGAAAGATATTCCTTGTTCATGGATAGGAAGAACAAATATTGTGAAAATGGCCATTCTCCCAAAACTATTATACAGATTTAGTGCAATTCCAATCAAAATACCATTAGCATACCTGACAGATCTAGAGAAATCATTCCTAAAATTCATCTGGAACCAGAAGAGATCTAGAATAGCAAAGGCAATTCTGGGCAACAAAAGGCAAGGCAGAAGGCATCACAATCCCTGACTTAAGTTTATATTATAAAACTACTGTGATAAAATCAACATAGTACTAGAATAAAAACAGACCTGAAGATCTATGGAATAGATTAGAAGATATAATCACAACTAAAAACACACTTAGCCATCTTATCTTTGACAAACGGGCCAAACATGTTCATTGGAAGAAAGATAGCCTCTTTAATAAGTGATGCTGGAAAAACTGGCTTTCCATATGCCAAAAACTAAAACTAGACCCATGCCTATCACCATGCACTAAAGTAAAGTCAAAATGGATCAAATATCTAAATATTAAAGTAAAAACACTAAATCTGCTGGAAGACAAAGTAGGTAGAAATCTTGAAGATATAGGGGCAGGTAGAGAATTCATGAACAAAAATCAAACTGCATGGATAATACTTCCCAGAATCAATAACTAGGATCTCATCTTATTGAAAGGTTTTTGCATGTCAAAGGAAATGTCCAACAGAGTGAAAAGAAAACCCAAAAATTGGGAAAAAATCTTAGCCAACTCTCCCTCAGACAGAGGACTTCTATCTGGAATGTATAAAGAATTAAAGAAATTCAAACTTCTAGTCAATCTAATGGAGACTTGGTATCATTATCTTACTACTCTCCTGGTAGAGACCTTCTTTAAAAGATTGGGCCAAGGGAATGCTTGGATTGATTATTGCAGGTATTACTTCCTTACTATTTTTGATAGCCAGCACAGCTATTTGCTCCATGGCATTAGCCCATTCAGTACAAACTGCTTCCTTTTAGACAACTGGACAAGAACTGCTGATAAAAGCTGGAAAATTCAGCAAGAAATTGATATGAAGTTGCAAGCCAAAGCACACATGCTAGAAACATCTGTCCTTTGGATGAGAGAGCAGATTGAAAATTTATAGTTACAACACGGTTTAAAGTATCATTATAATATGACTCACTTTAGTGTCACCCCATTACTATATAACAAAAGCCTACATTCTTGAGGAATGATCAAAAAATATATACAAGGAGCAATTCATCAGAATATTACTATGGATATACATGCTCTTCAGAGACTAATGATATCTATATTACAACAGACAGCTACATTTGATACCCAAATTAAAGATTGGGCTATGTTTGCTGATGCTATAGAACAATTGAATCTATTTGCATATCTTGAGGCTCACTTTTTGTTTTATATCAGAACTAGTGTGTTCATTCTCTTGTTTATAATTCTTCTCAATAAAATCTGTCATAGAGGATTCACAACCCGGAGATGACTAGAGGTCATTCAACCACAGATGACCCTGCTCCAGCTCTTTCAAAAAGACAAGGAAGGGAGAGATGTAGAAGACTACTTGGATGGCTCTCCTTGAATGCAGAATAATTACCTCTGCATTAAACTGGGCCCTATTTCCATATACCGATATGTACAGAGCTGGCTAAGTTATTTCTTTCTCCCTTCAATTGGCACTGAGCAATGCAAATCGGGCTACCTGAGGTACTGATATGTAATCTCTAAAGTCAGCCAACAGTTTCCTGTTTCCTTGCCTTGTTTTGCCCTATAAATGGATAAGCACAGCAGGATGGCAGAGCCACTTAACTCCAGGAAGTCAGCTAGGTTCAAGCCTCAAGTTGAGAGGCTATGACTTCCTAGGGCACAAAAGTTTACATATCAGAAACTAAAGTAACAGCCTCCTAAACATTTAAATGCTACCCCAATTGAGCTATGCAGATTGGTCTTTCTGCATACTCTTCTTTCTGCATATTGTAGAGGTGCTTTCTGGCCTCTTAGCTAAGCCTAGCTCACAGATCCACATAATTCCCACCATTCTCACCATCACTCATCCTCAAGCCACTCCCTTCACGAGTTAATAAATCTTGGGTTAGGCTCTGGGGTGAAGACTTTGTTCCATGAATCCTCACCTGGATCAGATTTAGAATCCTTTGGCTGCCTGTAACTATGAATATGTTTTAGCATCTTTTTTCTTGCCATGGATTGCACTGGAGGTGGTAGATTGGAATTAACTTACCAGGATCCCAATACCATTTCAATGAGATTACAAATATAAACTTTTCAGACTAAGAGTGTTATGCTGACAACTTTGTGTGGGTTGTTCTAACTCAAGTTTTACAGTTACTGAGTTGTGGCATGTTATTACTCTTATTCTATAGGTAAGAAAACTGGGGCTTAGTGAATATGGTAAACATCACCTTATTGGTAAGTTGGGAGTTTTATTGGATCAGGTGACTGTTTTTGAAGGAGATCTAATATACTGTGTGATACAAAGGGCAAGGCTGGCTTTGTGAACTTGTGAGGCTACAAAGGGTCCTTATTCTTAGAATGACCCTATGGTTACTTTAAGTCTCTGCCTTGGTGAAGCTAAAATGATGTATCTCTGAGGTTGTGTTTTATTGATAAAGCTCAGTTGCACAGCAGGGTATACATAGGAGCACAGGTGGTGCCCCAAGTAACAGTAAGCATGTGGGGCTGTGGTCTAGGCAACAGAATTTGTTATTGTTTGGTTTTCTTGATGATAGCCATTTTTTTCTCTAATAACCAGTGATGCTGAGCACTTCTTCATGTATTTATTGGCTATCTGTACCTTTTCCTCTGTGAGGCATCTACTCATTTCACTTGTCCATTTTTGATAGATCTTTTAGTTTGGGGGATCTAAGTTTTTGAGTTCTCTACATATTCCAGATATTAAACCTCTAAGGAATAGCTGGTAAAAGTATTTTTCCCCTTCTGTAGGTTTCCTTTTTACACTGCTGTTTGTTTCTTTTGCTGTGTAATAGCTTTTAATTTGATGTGATCCCATTTGGTGATTCTTGGTACTATTTCCTGTGCAACTGGGTTTCTGTTGAGAAAGTCCTTGCTTATGTCTGTGACTTCAAGTGTTTTACCTATTTTATCTTCCAGGTTGAGTTTTTCTGTTTCATTTAATTCTGTGCTCTGCTTTGATTTTAGTTTAGTACATGGTGAGAGATATGGGTCTAGATTCAACCTTCTGCATGTGGACAGTTTTCCAAAAACCATTTATTAAAGAAACCATCTTTCCTGCAGTGTATGTTTTTGACCCCTTTTGTCAAAGATCAAATACTGTTGAATGTAACTGCACAAATATTAACTGTCCTATCTGGGCACTAAAATAGGAATTCCCAATGCTTAACCAGTAAACTTTGTCAGTAAGTCAATATAAAATAAAATTGCACTTTTAGACATTTCAACAAAGTATATCAAATAGGCATTAGAATTCTTCAAAGAGTTAACAATTTCTGGTTTGGAAATTGCCGTTGAATTGTAAACCAAGTGCATACAAACCAAGAAATACGTTAGATTTAAAGATCGTTGCATTGCATGGGAAAAAAAAAACATTGTTTTCATTTGAAGTTTCACGAGAGTGAATTCTTAATGAGGAAAAATTTTAAATTAATTTTTCCTTGTGATTGAAGATATAGTGACAAAATGCAGAAACAGAAATCATGACATCATTTCTGTACCTCATACAACTTCCATGGATTACAGGAAAAATCAGAGGGGACTTTGACATGCTATTGAAATTTGTATTTACAGTTAGACTTATGTGTATTTGTATGGATGAGGAGTTAAATCTTTTTAGAAAAAAATTTTCTGTAAATACTGTATGTATCTTAGAGAAAATTATATATATATATATATATATAGTGAAGTAATTGATCAGAAATTGTTGTAGTCAGGGGTTGAAAGGAGAATAATTACATACCAGACACATAATTTATATATTATTTAAAATTATCACCCAAGGAATCAAATACAAATAAACTTCTCCTGGAGATTAAATAGCACATATCTTCCCCTCTGGAGCCAGGAAGCAATGCTCAAAGTAAGGACCAGAGCTCCCCCAAAATGAACTACAGCCATTCTCAGCAACAAGTTCCCAAGCTCCTCCAGTGATAATAGCTGAGTTCATATCAGGGAGGCCAGCGTAACAAGCTCCTCCAGGAGAACCAATGGCTCCAAACAATAACAAAACTTAGGAGAACTCACAACGCTACTCTTCCTCTCCAGGTCTCTTTTTTATGCTGGCAATCATCCACAGGTGGGCCATCTACACTCAGAACCACACTCATTCAGTTCAGCTGGTATTTGAGTTGACAATTTTTTAAAGGAGAAGCTATCAATTTTACAGATTTTTATGCCACTTTTTGCCCTGCTTTTGGAAAAAAGGGTCCTACGTTTTATTTTGTACTGGGCTTTGTACCTCAACCCACTGTTGTGTGATTGTTCTCCCCAACTCTCTGATCTTCATTTCACTGCAGTGCCTCATAGCTCACAGAGACCACAGAACCACAGGAACCTGTCTCCGGCTCCTGATTCTGGGGTTTTTCTGGAGGCATTTTTTCCCTTCATTTTGAGATAAAATTGTGTGTCATCCACACTATCCTTTCCTTAGCATTTTCTTTGAATTCCTCATCATTTTAATTTGATTTGCTTCTTTCTTTCTGTTATCCATGTGATATTGGTCTGGGAGGCCTTCATGGGTAGACTTGCTTTCATTCTGTATGCACTTGAAGGCCATACTCGATGATACTAATTGTACCACTCAAAACAAATTCATCTCTACAGGGTGCTATCTGAAAACTTTTGTGCATTGATAGGAAAGGTAATCCATATCACACAACACACAGCAGAAACAATAAAATTCTCATTTTGTAGTGCATTACTTCTTGAAAGTTCCTCTTTTATTTACCTAGCTTATCACTATTTTTTTCCTCACAGAGTCTCTCTAGAGTTCTTCTCATTTCCTAACTGTTTAGATCCAGCTCTAAATTTGCCCATTTCAGTAAGCCAAAAGGTACGTTGTAAACTAAAGATCACCTGCTGTGATTGATTCTGCTTCTTATTTCAGGGAAGATTCCTTTCAAGAAATTTCTAAAGTTTCTCCTAGAAACTCATGTTTCCTCCTAAACCATAATACTTCTGAGAAAAGATAGTCTCCATTTTCTTATCTTTTCCACTTTCATTGTTTTTTTCCAAGTTCTGCACTTACTTTCAAAATCTCCTGTTCTCTTTTACTGAGTTTTATTTGTGCAATTGGTATTTCATAAATATTTACATTTTGCACTTAGTTTTAAAATAAGTATTATTGCAGAAATGAGCTTAAAATAACTGTTGTAATTGACAATTTTCAGGATTGGAAATTGTCCAAATGATTTAGTCAATAACTTCCTTTGATTTTCAGAAATAGAAAACTCCATTAAGACTCAAATCAGTCATTTTAATCTCGGACAGCTGTCAGTATTAGAAATTTCCTTTTTATGAGAAGCCAAAATCTATCTTCCTTCCAGTTTTAAGGAAAATAAAAGGTTTATTTTTAAAAAAAATGAATGTAGGCAAAATAAAGTACTCTAATTTTTTGAAATCCTTGGAAGATTTCCATAATCAGAATCATCACAATCTCATCTCATAAATGTTGAAGATGGCTATTCATTATTAAATACTGTTTTTACATATTTTAATTATTAGCATTTTTCATGAAATTGATTAGAAAGATTTTTGTAGGATGAGGTAATTGCCAATTATAATATTCTTCTACTTCAAGAATAAGTCTTCATTTTCAAAGTCACGCACTTCCGAACGGACTTTACTTTTCTAAACTGACACACTTGTAATATAAACTAAATGCAGAGTGCTAGTTAGATGGCAAGTTTTGTCATAATTCGGTAGTTTTAGACAACTTAGTGGAAATTCAATTCAGTGTTGCTGTTTTTGTTAGATTTCATAACAATATGTAAACTTTAGAGCAAAGTTATGTGGACAGTTACCAAATCAGTTGGCCTATTTGCAGTTACAGTAACAACCAACCATGGATATAAAATATTCAGAAAAAAATTCCATGAAGTTACAAAAAGTAGACTTGAATTTACTACATGCCCAGTACTTCCTTTCTTTTTGGTACTGAGAATTGAACCCAGAGTCTTTACACTGCAGTTATAGCCTCAGTCCTTTCTAATTTTCTTATTTAGAGACAGGGTCTTGCTAAATCATCAAGCTGATAAGGCTGGGATTGAATTAGCAGCCTCCTGCTTCAGCCTTCCAGAGTGCCGGAATTACAGGCATTAGCTACTGCATCCAGGCTTTGAGGACTACGTTGAATCTGCAGCTCTGAAATGCAGGTTTCACACTAAATATTATAAGTAATCTAGGGATAATTAAAGCATATGAGAAGATACCATTTTAATATAGGGGACCTGATCATTAGACTTTATTTATGGGGACCTCTGAACCAATCTTTCATGGACACCACTGTACTCTGAAGTTTCAAAGATACTGAAGTAGGAGGATAAAATCCAGTATCCACCAGGAAGACTTTATGTGCAGCTCAACACTCAGACTGAAAATGAGAGCAGGAGCTGGCTCAGAGGGTGGGAGAAGGGATCATTGCACTGACAATCAGCAGCAGGCATTCCTCACACTTTCCATGGGCTAGGACTTGCAGCAGTACACACAACCATCAGCATAGAGGTCCAGACCCATTTTCTCCTCGAATGCCAGTTTTGATACAGACAAATGTGGCACCTGTCCTCATGTCCACATATAACTGTCTAAGTGCAGCCTCTAAGTGGTGCATGTTATCATGAATATGAATGTTTAGAAGATCGTGTATTCAAGCGTATCCACTGAAATATCGTTTTATTGATTTTATTGGAAGATAACTTTGCTTTGCAAACTAGTAGTTCATAGAAGCCTAATGTGCAACTTCCCCTCCCTCCACCACGGAGAAAAGGAGCTATGGATTTTTGACAATTTGGGATGCACACAAAACTGTTAAGTTACAGATTTATTTTATCTAATGAGCAGGTTCAAACCCACTAAGGTGATTCATATGGTCCTCTAACTATAGTTGGAATTAGTAGACAATACAAATGAACCTTCACTTTGCAAAGTTGACATTATTTTTCTTAAATAAAACATTAACATGTAACTTTAAATCTCATGTAGAAAAACTATCAGCTTAAAACACTGATTCATAAGATCATTGCTTTTTTTTAATTTTAAAGAGAATGAAACAAAACAGAACAGAACAAAGTAGATCAGAATAAAACAATGCAAGCAACACAGGATTTCAAAACAAGACAACAGGAAATCAACACTGGCTACCATAATGTCTCTTGTTTTCTTTGAAACATAAGAACATTACTAATAGTCACTTCTTTCCTGAAAGTATCTGATATAGCTATTTTAAAATTAAACTAGGGCCAATTTACAATAATACATTTTTATAGCTATATATTCAGAGTTAATTAAAAATGCTTATCAGGTTGAAAACTGGTAGGAAAACTGGATAGATAAATGAAATTCTTAGAAAAATATCAATGTGTAAACTGTCTCCTGGGAATAAGCTTAACACTTTTGAAAACATGAGTGATTCTTAGTAGACTGAAATGACTTAAGTGTTAGAAGGACTTCCAAATAATCTATTGTTTAACACTTTTATTTGATTACCACTTTTGGAGCTTCAATTACTAGTATTTTCTCTCAGTTTCAGTCTGAGGTTCATCTGCTTTCACTCTCCCTTTGAAAGAAAGCATGGTCTCGTTTGCTCCAAGGTACTCACCAAAGGCAATCATCATTTTTGGAGATATCATTCTAGATAAAAACAGAGAAAAAGTTATTGTCTGTTAAGAACCTTAAACTGGTCAAAGAGACTACTTTGTAAACTTTTGATCATCTACATGACACCACAAGTGGAGAATTCCACACCTGACCCAATGGATGGGTCACAGTCAAAATGCAGACACACTAAAAATATTGTATGAAATTATCTTTGAGGTTTGTGCATAAAGTGTAACTGAAATATAAATGAATTTCTGGTTTACACTTAGGTTTAATGTTTAAGAAATCTTACTATGTTTACACAAGTGTTCCAAGATCTAAAGAAATCTGAAATCTAAACTCTTCTGGTGCTTAGCATTTTGGATATGAGAAACTCAGTGTGTATGTGCAGAAAGGAGGAGTATATGCTGATGGCAAAACTTAAACTCTATAATTAGATAGAAAACTGATTTGAAACCTTCTTCCAACACATATTAGCCATTTAACCACACTAAAATTACTCTTTAAACCTTGGATTCTCTAAATGTGGTGAAATGTAAGGGAAACCATCAACACAGTAACTGGCATGTGTTGGGCACTCTATAAATGTAAGATGTGATTTTCAGGCTGAGCAATCCATAAATACAGAGCTCATTGCATGGTTCTCATAGGAAGGTTTAGGAACTGTTTCCTTCAATGAATGTGGAATTTACCGATTAATTTTTAGCACCACAGTCAGGATTTTTACATTTCTTTTCAAAGTAGAATTCTACCTTAATAAAATTACATCGACTAAAACCAAAAATGAGCAAGCTAATGCACAAAATCCCCAAAGCCTCCCAAATAATTTGAGTGCTATTTGTTTTTGTGTTGAAATGAACAATGTGTGCTCTGTAAAGCCTAAAGAGTTGCTAAGTTTTGTCAGTATCTGAAATAACTAAGACACAGCTAGCAACAGTTCAGTAAACTGTCATTGTGCTACCAAATGTCTCCCTCTCATTGTTAAAAAGTGTGAAGTTGCTTTTCTAGATCAAAGAAGTAATGATGATTGGACAATCTGTTGACAACCAGAAGGAAAGTGAGGCCATTAACAACTTACTGTTTAAGAGTCAACCCAAAATATAAAAATTTGGGTAGTAGGAGGTAAACTTGTTCCTCTAAAATAGCGTTGAGAACTTTTTGGGCCACGTACTCCAGCTCCATTATAGGTAACAGAAATGAATTCCTGGAGTCACAATAACAAAAGTTTTATCATCAGTGTAGTATTTTTTACAGTCATCATCAAGCATCAATTATTAGCTTTCAGACATGGAATTATCATATACAGCTAAAAATAGTAAAACCGGAATTTGTTTAATGCTTTCTCTCATGGTCAATATTGGTATCAATGCCACTGTGTTTAACTTCCTCTAATTAACCTCCACCTTTCATTTATTTAACTGTGTGATGACCCAAACATACGGAAGCAATGGGTTTTAGATTGTTTTGTGCCTTTCTTCTCTCTGTTCATCCCAAACATCAAATGATTACATAGCATTAAGTAAAATTTCAAAAATTATTTTACCAAAACAATCTCTTGAGTGTACGTGATATTATCTTTTTAGGGAGACCATTGTTACAGCATTAAGGAGAAATAGATGTTTGTGAAATTAATAGGTGTTGAAATGAATGAGATTATAAAGCCCATAAGGTATTCTTTGGCATTTTATACTTTTAGATTATTGTCTCAATTATTTGAATCACTTTCCTTTGAAAAATTCTGTTTACCTCAATTCATTCTTGGTATCTGATCAATTATCTGTAATTGCCAATTTGTCTTTTATTTATTTTTTTCTCCTAAACTTTCCTTAGAACTCTAGCCTAAAGGTCTCCAACATTTATCTACAAATATAATCTACATACTAGTTTTTCTCTTTCTTCTTTCATCATTTTTAGATTACTAATCTTTCCTTTTCTGGAGACTTCTTTTTTAGTTTTTATGTGCTTATGGATCTCAAATTTATAAAAGTCATCATTTAGCATCATAGTCTTCTCTTAATACAGTTGCTGGCTGGTCACTTCATTCTGTGACTTTAACAATCTAGCTGTGAATTGGATATAATCATACTTTATTATTAAGTAACACATAATGACGCTTTATTATCAATTCTTACTGATATTGTTATTTTGTAATAATGTTAGAAACAAAGTAAGTAAAACTGTATGCATAGGAATAAATATATATACATAATATATTGAAATAAAACATATTATAATGATTTATAAAAATAAAGTGTGTACTAATGTGTATTATACATTTTATAATTCCTCTTTTTTTTTTTTGGTACCAGTGATTGAACTCATGACCTTGTGCTTTCCAGGCAGGCGCTTATGGTGCTAAGTTAAATCCCTGGTCCTTTATTGTAAATTTTATATAATCAATTACTTTTCACACAATGCTTTTATTGATTTTTGCTGAGTTATTGTGTCACATATATTCTATTGAATAAGCATGTTGTTTTGTTAATCCATTCATCTGTTAATGGATAGTTAGATTGTTTTGTACTTTTTAGTTATGAGTAATGCTATATAGACATGAGTTACAATTTTACAGGGGGCTATTTGTTTTTTTAGTATTTCTTGTAAGGTGAAGTGCTAGTAATGAATTCTATTTTTAATTTGCCTTTTTTGACATATGGTTTTGATTGGTTGGCAATATTTTCTTTTAACACTTTTAATAGCTCATCCCATACAGACTTTTGGCTTTCATTGTTTCTATCAAGAAGTCAGTTGTTAACTGTACCCAAGTTCCTTGTAGAAGATCAGACTTTTTTTCTCTTGTTACTTTGAATATTATTTTTTAATTTTTGTAATTCAAAATTTTTTATATGATATGTCTGGTAGCAGAACCATTATGTTTATCCTATTTGGAGTTCATTGAGTTTCTTGAATAAATAATGATTTACATCAAATTTAGGAAGTTTTCAAACACTGTCTTTTGGAATATTTTTTCTTTTACCTTATCTATACTCTCTGTTTCTAGCCCTCTTACCTTATAAATATCTACAATTTAATAATGCCTCAAATTTCTCTGAAGTTCTATTCTTTTGTTTTTTGTTTCCTTTTCTTCCGATTGCATATTCAAATTCACACAATCTTTTTTCAACCATTCACAACTGTTGAGTTGCT
>RJWM01021948.1:0-34468 GCA_004363535.1 Dasyprocta punctata | reverse complement strand
ACAAACGGCATCTATTCCTCCGACCTGAAGAAGGATGAAAAGGAAGCCGCGGTGGGCAATAGGTGTTGATACTGCAGCCCAGGGAAAACATGACATGCGCTGTAAAGAAGCCAGAATCTGCTATTGTAAGTAGTGTCAGAACCACTCCATTAGGACAGTGGCTCTGAGAATTGGAGGGTGCTATAAGCATTCTGTGGCATTAATCTCTCCTACCACAACTCTGGGTAGTAACTTAATAGTGTGTCGTACACTTAATGAACTTGGTCTTGCCATGATAATGTAATTCATTGAAAAACATTTATCTTCCATTCAATAAGGAGAAAAATGACTTCAATAAAACTATGCCAGCTCCACAGATACATTATCTTTATTAAAAAGGCACTTTCAGTAGTAAAATTTGTTATGGATTCACATAATTAATCTCTTGAATCAACCTCTCCTTATATATCATTATAGGATAAATGCTGAAAAGCTTTAAAGAAAATAAATATGATCTTATACTGTAATTGAAAATAGATGTAATAAAGAAGACAGCTATGAAGTATGTTTGTGTTTTTATTCTGCAGCATCAATTTATAATCTAGTCAATTCTGAGCTATGGCCCAGCTCAACTTCTGCTGTACTTCTTTGGCTTGCATGTATGCTGATGTCCAGTGGGGAGAATAGTCATTGAACAAATGTTTACTAAATATTTGTAAAGAATAAGGATCTCATTTTAAGTCAAATAATTAAAGACAGTGACTTATTATTTTCAAACTTACGAGTATCAGTAACATCCTGATATAATAATATATCATTTATTTTATTTATACAATATTAATTCTACTTCAAATGCACAAAATTTAATCATACACATTTCTTAGCTCATGACACACTTCCACCATAAGTCCACGCAAAGCTGTGTTTTTGCCTTTTATGCCTTATCGATGTCCATTCCACTTTCCTCTGCACCGGAGGCATCCACTCTAAAGTGGTTAATACATGTTCATCCATTCTACTCTCGCACACTCATTTAAAACTGTATGTGCTCTTGAAATGTATGTGCTTCTGTGTTCCTATTGAGCAGTATTTTCAATCTGGAGCATCTACCAAAGGCTCATCAGATGGAAGGTTTGTGCCTGGCCCATGGCACCAGATGAAGGCAGTAGCATCTGTAGGGGGCCTGTTCACTGATGTGTGCCCATTAAGGGAACTGTGAGATCCTGACCTCTTTTGCTTTTGTTCCTGGCCATGATATGAATGGGACTCCTTCTCTACAGACTCCCCACCATGAACTGTTTTGACTCTTTTTCTTCTCAAATGTCTTCTGTATGACAGAAATTACTTATTTATTGTATGTTTGGTTTAGCTGATCTGTGAAATGGGTAGAACCTGGAAGTGTTAGCTTACAGACCTCCCAGCTGTCTTCTTGAACCAACTGTAGCAACTTCATACATTTGTGGAAATATATATGCATGAAAAATGCATATGTATATATGCATTCATCCCATTCAAATTCATTAGCATGTAATGATTTACTGCACTCCTTTCGTCATATCCTCCAGTGTGTACATATCTGTGACTAATTCCCTTATTTCATTCTAGATTTCATGCTTTTTCATCTTTCAAAAAAAATTAGTCTTGTTGTAGGTTGATTCCTCTTATTTGTCTTTTCCAAGAAGACTTTGGTTTTACTTAAGCAAATTAATTAAATACTTTGAAAGGTAGTAAAATCATGTCATGTCAACGTGAGTGATGCAGTATTTATAGGGGCCGGGGATTTACCTCAGCGGCATAAGCACCTGCCTGGCAAGTGCAAGGTCATGAGTTTGATCCCCAGTACAAAAAATAAAATAAAATAAAATAAAATAAAATAAAATAAAATAAAGAAAAAATAGTATTTACAGGGAGCACTACAGTTTAGAATTTTTTTAGTGCAAAACAATAAGATCCAAAAATTTGAACCGAACATTTCATTCAAAGAAGCATTAGAGCATACCCAAAAGAAATAAGAGGAAGAAAATAACAAAACAAATGGCAAAAATTAATGATATAGAGAACCACGACAAACAATAGTTTAAATGGATCATTTATACTTTTCAAAGTACTTTTATATGTGTGATATCTATTGAGGCATGACTTTCAACCATATTCTAATGCCTGCAGTAAGAGAAAAAACTGGAATTTTTATTTGTTTGTTTTTGTTGTTTTGTTTTACCTCACTTCACCCTGCCCCTGCTCTGCCTCGCTTTGCTTTGCTTTGCTTTCCAACAAGGTCTCACTCTGTAGGCTGGCCTCAAAACTCACACAATCCTCCTGCCTCAGCCTCCCTGGTGCTGGAATTACAGATGCGCAGCACCACAACTGACTACTTTCGTTGTTTTGCTTTTAAAATGTTGAGAGTTTTGATGAGTAAGAATATACAGAAGTGGATATTTTAAGTAACAAAAAGTCAAGTGAAGTTTTGTCATTGTTCTTATGGGAAGATGGGAGAACACACTTGTATTAGACAGTAAACTCTATATTCAACCTGAATAGTTTCAGTTTGTGGATTTTTCACTCCATGGCCTGTCATCTTGGCCTCTTTAATCCTCTGTTTCCTCATTTGCACCATGGTGAGTACAGTGCTACCTACCTCAGAGAGAAGTCTGGAGCATTAAATGAGATAAAATAAAGAATATAATGTACTCAGCCCAATGTTCATTAAATATTAGCTCTTTCTCTGCTCTGTAGAGGGCTTAGTAAAATGTATTATATTTAAATACTCCTTTCCATGGAAAATAAAATCTTGGACAAACTAATAGTGTAAGCTTTAGTATTAATTTTAAATCTCCTACAAATGTGGTAGCAATATGTAAATAAGAATGTACCCAAATTCAGACTTAAAGTGGTGTAACGCAGGTTCAAATCACAAGTGGGAAATTCAATAACAAATAATTGATGTCAAATGATCTCTGAACTTCACCCACAAATAGAAAGAGGAATCAAAAATAAAACGTCACAGCTGTTGCCCAGATACAGTACTGCGAAACTGAAAGAGAAAGTTTTTTAAAGTAACTGGAGCCAGGGATATAGCTCAGCAGCACAGCACCTGCCTGGCAAGCATGAAGTTGTGAGTTCAATTCTCATGGGAAAAAAAAAAACTGGAAACACCTACAAGGAGAATAAAGACCATCCCTTGGTTCATTTTCCTTTGAGCTTTCCTAATCTATTCTAAAGCATATTCTCAGGAAAAGCCAAAACAAGATGAAGAGAAAATGCTGGAAGAGAGGCAGTCCATCACCAGAGGTGATGGTACAATTGCTTGCTGGTCCGAGCAGTCCAGAAGCAGTGAAGGGCCATGCCTTTGCCTCAGGTGGCACTGGCTAGCAGTGCCCAGCTGATACGTGGTCTCAGAAACCCATACTTCCTAAATAAATAACAGGGCTCTGTGAGGGTCCCCTCAAACCTGTGCTGGAAGGTAATTCATGTAAAGTCAGGAGCTTCTCAAATTCCCCAGATTTCACAACATGCTGTTAGAATTGACTTTCCTCCCAGAGGTCTGATCACAGCAGTGTTGGTTCTCTTTGGTTCCCTTTTAACTGGGGGTGGGACAGTAATGGAAACTGAGTGGAACTGGGTGTGTTCTCTAAAAGAGAACCCCTCAAAAGACAGTGTTTCCCTTTTGAAAATGGTAACAATCATCTCCTTTTCAGAAAAGTAAATATGATAGAAATGTGATTTTTACAGTCTTACAGTTAAATAGGACCTAGAAAGTGCTAAGACCTTAATCATATTACGTGAGTATAAATAAGAACTTGTCCTTACTTTCTTCTGATATGTCTTCACAGTCATCTACAGGCAAGTAGAAATCTATCTCTGACAACTAAATTCCAACAGAACGGAAGCTGAGAGTTTCCAAAAATGGTTCGCCAGGAAGAGGCAAGCTCTTTTCTTTCACACATTAATGAGCATTAATGCTAATGAATGCTGAATTGAAATGACATTCCTGTAAAGTGGAAATTATCACCTGAGAAATCACCTTGAATTATGGAATTACAGTGTATGTCAGGAATGTGTTAATCAGTCTAATAGAAAAGGTGACAGAGTGTTCTCACCAGTAGCTAAAGGAATGCCGCATTCATTCAGCCTATATTCCAAGTCTCATGTGTGAAGCCTAAATAGCATAAATCAAAATAATTAAAACAGTTCTTCCTTGGAGTAAAGAAAAGAAACAGGCACAGCTGAAGTTTAAAAGAGAGAAGAGGCCTTCAGTGGAAGCCATATGTAGGATGTGTCTTTCAAAGTTTTCACTGGTTGAGCACCTACTATGTGCTGGGCTTCTACTGCCTGCTGGACTGCTCACTGTTCCTCAGGACCTCCGTTGTCACTACCCCACTGCAGGATGAGTAAAATAAGACTTATGAAGGCAATCTGTACAAGTCCACAGCCAATAAATGGCACAGGCAATATCAAATCTCAGGCTGATTCCACGGCTCACACACCCTCTCTTCTGCTGTGCTGTTTTCAAAGAGATCCTGTACCACACAGGACAGGCCTCTGAGTTCATTTGTAGGCTGCAGTGTTCTCTCCAGATGTTCTGTGTTCTTCGAAGATACGTGTGGTTATCTTTAGTTGCTGGATCCAAGTTTGCTCCAGTCTGAATTTGAGGTCTCTTGCTCCCAGCAGAGGAGGTGAAGTGACCCGTGAAACCCAGTTCTAACCTCTTGTGACCTTGATCGAGCTATATCATGTCTCTAAATCTTGGTTTTTATCTGTGAAATGGGTGTGCTTGCACTTACTTCACAGGAACTCATTTTTAAATGAGGTAGCTTAGCACACAGGAAGATTTTCAGCAGTGGATGAAAGCGATCATTGTGCCTGTGGCTTGAAATCAGTTATGCTTGTACTCCAGAATTAATCTTTTGTTCCACACTCTCTCAAGTTTCTGACATTGACCTGGCCCCATTTGGCATTACTTCCATCTTGGAATTGGCACTTTAGAATCTCATCTTGCTCAAATGTATGGAGCAAGCCAAGGAAAAGGAAAGAAGAAAAAAGAAAATGAAGAATGAGAGGAGGAGGAAGCACTGTAATTGACTCCAAAATTTAAGATCTTATATTTAAAAAATGCTATTTTCTCAGCCCACTTGTCAAGCTTCCAAAGTTTGCACTTTAAAAAATAAGTTTTCCTCATAATAACAAAGGGCTGCTCCAGCAAGCTGTTGGTCTTTTCACCACCGAGCAATTGAAGTCAAAGCCATCTGCTCATGAAAGATAAATGGACCTTCATTATCAAAATTATGGCAAAGTTGCTTTTTCTCTAGCACCTAAGCTTTATGTTTACTGAAAAACTCATCCTAACAGTTGCTCCAAAAAGACTTTCTAACACCTGTGCTGATCACTCTCTTCCTTTGCTTTCCTTTCCTCTGAGCTGAGACATCTGTATTACATTTTGTGTTGGTTTAAAAACTGAATTTCTTTGCTGACTAACTGGGGTATGGGTAGTTGCCTAGGAATGTATGCCAGCCAGCAGTCAGAAAGAAGAAAGCACTGTACCTATTGTTTTCATTACTTCCTCCCAAGCCTCCTGTATCTAGTACTATAGATAGAATAAAATGTTAAATCAATGTTGCCCAGAATAGGATACATCTTTAAGTATCTTATTCTGGGCATCACTGGATGATGATGACACTGATGACTATACTGAAGACCTATAATATGCCCAGAAAAAAAAATAGGATACCCTCACTAGCTCTGGCATGCACAGTCCTGAGTGAGCATTAATGATATATACCTGGGAGATAGTTTCCATACTATCATACGATGGAACATACCAAATTATTTCTTCAGGCAGATGGCTGAACTTGAAACTCGAGAGAATTCTAGGGACTCCAAAAAGACATGCATCTCCTTTTTGACCTCATCTCCACTAAAGGAGTTTTCCCAAAGCAAGAGGCTAAGGAAGTTTTCAACATTTCAAATAGCAAAATCAACTCATCCATGAAGCAGTCACTCTGGAATTCTGTGCATGTGTCCAGAATGGAGGCCAGATCCCATGTGACAACTGCCAGATGAAAATCACAGAAGCATAATATTATGCAATTTGATTTCAAGGCAGAATGTTCTACATCCTCAGGTTGCCAGCCAGACAAAACATCTGTGAGGAACAAACTCACGTTTAGACATGGAGATCCCTCACCTTCAAATGTTTGTATAAACATTACGAACTTTAAAAGTTAAATCCATCAATGTGTTCACAACAAAACTATAATTAGTTTTTTCCAAAATAGTAGTGTTAGTCAATTTTGATATCAATTTCAGGAGATTTAAAAATGTTAATGATAGGATGCCCATCAGGTATTTTTTGGCACACTTTCTTTTTTTTTTTTTTTTTTCCTGGCACCAGGGATTGAACTCACAACCTCACACCTGTCAGACAGGCACTTAAGTCATTGAGCAAACTCCTGGCCCTCTGTTTTGAAGATAAACAAACTGAAATTTAGAGGAATCTGTGACTTACCTAAGTTTACTGTTAGCTAACTTCAGAGCCAAGGGGTAGCCCTAGAGTTAGTCAATTACTGTGTTTCTCAATTCAACTCATCTGCATACTCTGATCTGTAATGGGAAGCACATGGGCTTTGTGAGTACTCAGTTACTCAGCTACTCTTGACATAAGTCTGCATTCCCTAGGAAAGTTATATTGAGTCAATGAAATAGTGCATATAAAATATAGTCCACCATAGTCCTTTATAAATTGCAGTTTTTGCTATGAACTTTATCATTACTTTTACTCTCATTCAGCCTGAACTGTTAGTCTCCCATTTTTTCATCTAATCACAAAGAAGCCTGGCTGTGTCTTAGGAGACCACGTTCCGCCCCAAATGGAGCCAAAGTTGTAGTCTCCACAGTAACCTGAGTTCCCAACAGGTGGAGGGTGACTCCCTGAGCCCCAGTTTCTGTGCTTCGCTTCAGTCTGCCCTCCAGCCTACAGCATAAGAGTCTCTGGTTAACCAGAAAGAGCCATAGGTTTTGAATCAAGCAGTCCTGAATCTGAACCCAGTTCTGCCACTTATTACCGGTTTGACCTTGTATTAACTATTTAATGTTAGCGAACATTGGGGTTTGTGCATGCATGTGTGTGCATGTGTGTGTGAGTGTGTGTGTAAAATATGGTAAATAGTGCACTGCAGAGTTTGTGGACAAATTTAATAAGATAGCATATACAGAATGCCTAGTACAGCACCAGACAATAGTAGACATTCCAAAAGTAGTCATTGTTTTATTATGACAATTTCCTGTCTGCATAAGGCTTCAGTCTTGGGTTCTGAAATATTACCACTAGGAGTAGAACTCTGCTGTGATGTGTAATGCACTTTGACAGGAACTGAGCCAGTACTCAGACTCTGTCCCTAGAAGGACCACCTAGAACAAGCTACCCAGTTTCCTGAGTATCACACTAGGAAATTGCAGCAGCCATGTGTCTGATAGGACCCCCTTCTCTTGACCCATGAAGTGATAACAGTTAAATTTATTATTCAGTGGAGCAGGTTAGAAGTTAAATACCTTACATACATAATCAGTAACTCTCCAAGAGAATCCAAAACCTGGTTTGATGTATCCCACCTTACAGATGAGCAAATTGTGGCTCAGAGAGATTAAAATGACTTGTTAAGGATCACAGAGCAGTTAGAGTTAAGTCTCTAAAACCTAATAGTTAATCACCAGCACCTGCTGCTTCACATGCACAGTCTGGAACTTACTGGTCAAGTTTCACCCATTTCTAGAATCTTCTTTTTTCACACAAATCGAGCCCCACCCATTTCCAGCATCTTCTTTTTTCTACATAGGGATTCCTGTGGGCTCCGTTAAAATAGCCCAATTCCACAAACAGATCTTTCCGTCTCCCTCTGGCAGCATTTCACTCCTCTCTCTACATCTTTTTCTGTAGAGAACCACACGCTAAACATTATTTGGGGCTTTGTAGTCAGTACAGTCTCAATTGCAACTACTCTCCCATTGCAGCATGCAAGTAGATATAGACCATATATAAACGAATGAGCATGGTGGTGCTCCAGTAAAATTGCTTTTACTAAAACAGGCAGCTAACTGAATTTAGCCCGTGGATCATAGTTTGCCAACTCCCATTCTTTATGCTTTCTACTCAAAGTGTGGTTCACACATCAATAAGATTAGCGTCACCAGGGGGCATGTTGGAATTGCAAATTCTTGGACCCCTCCCTCCAAATCTACTGAGTCAGAATCTGGCTTCTAACAAGATCATCTGGTGACCACTACGCACACTGAAGTCAGAGTAACTCTGAGCTATGTATTCATCTCACCAAATGCCTCCTTGACTCCAAGCACAACACACACTACTAAGCCTGTAATCCTCCCAGCAGGTCAGAGTGCTGTTAGTATCCTATTTGACAGATGAGGAAACAGAAACTCAGAGATAGGAAACAGAGGAGATAAGAGATGGCATTGAGCTGCAATTAGAAATTCTTTCATCTGTTAGTGATATTCATCTCTGAAATGGTATGACCAAAGCCACACGGAATAATCCAGAGGTACTAATTCTGGGTTTGAATAGATATTTTTTGCATGATTATGAACACTTACTTTTTTCTAAAGTATTGAAGTTGTTAGATAGCCACAGAAATAAATTTCCATGCTCATAGAATGATGATGCTTGAAGAAGAGTATCCTCTTCCCTTCACCCACTGCCATTTATTCAACTTATCTACCATCATCAACTCTTCAGGCTATTATAAAAGTGTATTTCATTAGTTTCTTAATTTTTTCTACTACCTTATCAAAGTGTTTAAATAAAATCTGAAGTAACTTAAAAATATTCACATAAAATACGAGATAAAAATGAAATAGACGACGAAGCATATTAGTGATGACTATAAATTATGGCTAACGGTGAGAGCCAATACAAAAGGGACACTGTGTTTCCTTTATCTTTTCTATGACTTTTTACTTAAAATAATGGGAGCTTGTATTACCTGTTATTTGGTGCAAAGTGCCAGACTTGGAAAACACTCATGAAACATATCATTTAATTTTTATTTTTTCACAAGTTTATAATATGTAGATAATAGCTCAGAGAAATTATGAGTATTAGAATAAAAATACGAAAACTTCTAGGTGTGTAGCTCAGTGGTAGACAGTGTGTTTAGCAAGCTTGAGACTGTGGATTTAATAACTAGCATGAAAAAAAGACTAGTCAAGAAACATGAAAATATTGTATTACTTCACTTTAAATGTAATAGTATTTAAAGCACTATAACATAATAATTATTAAAATAAAATATAGTTATAATAACTTTTACTAATTATTATGCTAAGATTCAGAATGGATTATCTCATTTAAAAACTCTAAATTACTAAAATTAACTATTACTGATTTATTTTTGATTGACATGTAACAATTGTACATATTTACAGGGTACAAATGAGTCAACACATGTACTCCACCTGTTCTGATTATATCAGATAAGAATAAACATTCTTATCACATTATTTCTTTATGTTTGAAGCCTTTGAGCTCTTCTCTTCTAGTTCTTATAAAACATGTAATAAGTTATTGGGAATCATAATCACCCTGTTGTGCTGTGGAACATTAGAATGTATTCCTTCTATCTGTATTATGGTACTCATTATCCAACCTCTCCTATCTCTTCTTCTTCCCATTCTTCTCAGCATCTAGTAATCACTAAGCCAAATTAGACATAATAAAACTTGTCTAAGAAAGTTAAGTAATTAGGTTATCCAGTGAATCAGATAGTTGTGCTATGCACAAAACCACCCTGAAATATGGTAGTTTAAAACAATAATCATTGTTTCCCACTGCTTTGAGGTCATCAATTTAGAATGAGTTCAGCTGGGTGGTTCACCTCTGCTCCCTGTGGTGCTGGCTGGGCTCATTTATATCCGGGTGGGCTCAAACAGCAGGGTTTCTCCCTCCATGTGGTGTTTCCTCTTCACAGAGGCATAATTTGTCTAATTCTCCTTTTATAAATCTCTCACCAATTAAAGAG
Source organism: Dasyprocta punctata (assembly GCA_004363535.1). Lineage (NCBI taxonomy): Eukaryota > Metazoa > Chordata > Mammalia > Rodentia > Dasyproctidae > Dasyprocta > Dasyprocta punctata. The sequence continues at coordinate 24,464 of RJWM01021948.1, read as the reverse complement.
GGAAAGGAGAAAGGGAGAGGAAGGAGGGATTGCATTATTGTACAAACAATAATGGCATGCTTCTTCAAGAAAATAATGAAAGCCAATTAAAGTAGTATTAGATGAAGCTCTATCAGTATAATTACATAATGGATGTCTTAAAGAGATATATTGTACAGATAATCTTTATTGTCATAATGGGCCATCTATAAAAAAAGAACAAAGGAAATAAATTTAATAAAACACTTTTCCTCTGAGCAAGAAATGTGTTTCATGTATCATACCTGAGAAAGGATAGCTGTTTGCTATAAAATGAAACTGTGACCTTGCTATAAGACTGTTCATTACTTAATGCCACTGAAAGTAAATTAATGGGCTCCCAAAAGGCATAAAATTCATTCTGCTTTGTGGCATTTGTTTGCTGATAGAGGAGTTTTAAAGGCATGTTTTTGTGTAATTATTTAAACGAAGGGTTTCAAGGAATTCTCAGGGACCTTTAAGTATCACCAAAAGACATGTCTCATGGAAAGGAGTCATCTGAGGGGGAGTCAAACCACAGTAACAGTTTGTCGATGAGGGCAGAAGGGTTCCTATGACACCTATAAATTAACAATTTGTACTTTCCAATATAGTTATTTTTATTTTAGAATTCTCTAAACAAATTCAGCACTTGTTTGTAAAAATTTTTAAATGCCAAACTGGCAACCAAGCAAATGAACTGATTCCTTTAAAACTTTGTGGTTCCCCAAGTCTGAGGCCTTTCTATAATGCTAATCAATCCTCTTTGTTGTAAAAGTGTCTCTTTATCATATTTCTTGTCATTCAGGACTATATACCTTCATAACTGCTTAATATACTTTTAGAATTAAAAACTGCCTCTACATCTCCTTAGATGTTCTCAACGACCTTGACACTGAGCAGAACAAATATTGGTATTATCACTTGACACATTAACAATTTGAGCCTCAGAGAATGTAAATGACTTGCTTAGTATCTGGAACTGCTCTGATTTTTTACAATAGAGCAACAAACAAAACAGGCAAAGTTCTTACTTTCATTAAGTTTGCCTTCTTGAATGAAAGACATTCCTGAATACTGAACACACAAATATGTAACTTAAATCAGGAGAAGAGCAAATGGTAAGACTGAAACCACACAACCATCTTGCTCAGATCTCAGAGCTTTTCCTTGTATCTTTCCATCAGAACCAACACTGAAGAGTGCTACAGCATTGCCCACTACACGTTTGCCTTGTGACTCCAGACGATGCTGGTTAGTCTGTATGATGTAACCTTCCTGGACTCTATACTTTAAGCTCCACTTATCTATTCAGTGATGATGTTTGTAAGACCAGGAAAACTGCAGGCCAGCAGCAGCAATAAATGTCAATGTTCTAGAAAGGTTATTTTAAAATGAAGTTTGTAAGCACTTCAGAAAATGATAATTCTAGGCATCAGCATTGCTCATTGGCAACAAGCAAGGCCAGTATATCAACAATACTTACATTTACAACAAGGTCATGAAAGTGATAGGTGATACTATAAACATATATTGCTAATAAACACATACATAAAAATTTCATGAATACCCTTGGTAAAACAACATTTAACAAAACTTTTTTATAGAGGAATGTGACCAGCATGTCAATATGGTTAGATGAATTTAAAGTTAGCTAATTAATATTACCTAAGATCATGGCTATTATCAGCCCACAGGGAGGCAGAACAATGGAAGACTCCAGTACCTGATCCTGGTAATATTTTCAACAACAAAGTAAATGAGCTTGTTGAAAAAATACTGATAAAATTCACATGGGAGAAAAGGCTGAGAGAAAAAACAGTGTGTTGAAAGGCCATAACTAGAACCTTGCTTTACTTCTTAGTAGTGTCTGTCATTCAATTCCAAAACATTTATTAAATGCCCACCATTAACAAGGTGGTGTAAAAAATACCAAGGCTGAGCTCATGGCCTCCCCGGGCTCTTGGAGGCAGCACACTACTGCCCCAATTACTACCTTACTATGTGCTGAATTGTGTGACCCCTGCAAATTCCCATCAATACTCTAATCCCCAATAACTCAGAATATGACTATTTTTGGAGATAGGGTCTTTAAAGAGGTAATCAAGTTAAAATGAGAGCATTAGGGTTGGCCCTAATCCAATACAGTTGATTCCCTTAGAAGAAAGGACACAGACTCACATGAAAGATGAGGCACCATGGCTCAAAAGTGTCACTACCAAAATGGAAGCATTGCCAATGTTATATTAAAAGATAGGGACCTGAAGCGAACAAGAATCACCAAGAAGCAAGCCTTCCCTGTGAATCAGGGCCATGTGCAGGCCGCCGGGGGAACAGCCAGACCCTAGCCTTTTCCTGTGAGTCAGTGCAGTTTGTGGACTGCAGGAGAAGAGCACAAGAAGTCTACAAGAAGCAAGTGCTCCCTGCAAATTAGCGCCACGCATGGGCTGCTGCAGGGAAAGCCAGATGCTCGCCCATTCCAGTGCATGGGCTGGGAGGTAAGAGCCACCCCCAACCCCTTGCTGTAAGTGACCGGATGGTCCTGAGAAACACAGACTGTGATGGTAACTATTGAGGTAAAATACAGTTTAGTGCTTGTAGTGTTTAGTGTTTCACTCACTTTGCAGGTCTAAAGCCAGTAGTCTGATCATCTAATCTATCCAGGGGATAACAGTACGCAATGTAGCATCTATGCAGGATCTCCTTCTGAAGGTGGTAGCCATTATTAATTCCCTGTTATCTTGTTTTGAAGTCCTGTATCATTTTAATTGTTTTGTTGGGTTGACTTGCATTCTGTTTTGTTTGATTTTATTATATCTGATGGCATGGGCAGTTATTTCAAGGCTAACATATATTATGGTAGCCATCTTGGATTTGCTATTGCCTTGTTTTGAAGTCCTTTATTGCATTCATTGTTTTGTTTTATTGGTTCTATTCTGTTCTGTTTTGTTTGATTTTTACTACGTCCGAAGGTATCTGCAGTTATTTTGAAGACAACAAGAGATATTATGGTAACCATTGTTGATTTTGCATTGTTTTGAAGTGCTGTGTCATTTACACTGGTTTGTTTTGATTGGCTTTATTCTGTTTTATTTTGCTTGATTTTATTCTCTTTAACATAAACATTTTAAAAAGAGAGATAGGGACATTCTGAAGATTTTTTTTCCCCTGGGAACAGCTATAAGGCTTCTACAAAAGAGGCTTCATACAAATTTGGGCTCCCTTGCCTAACCACGTTCTACCTTCCACCACGTAAGGATGTACCAGGAAGGCCCTTACCAAACACCAGACACTGATGCCTTAGATTTCCTAGACTCTAAAACTGTGAGAAAATATATTTGTATTGTTTATCAACTACTCGTCTCAGGCATTTTGCTGTAATAATACAAGATAACCTCAGATGCCATGTGAAGACACAGGTGGGAGCAACTGTCTACAACCACAGAGACAGCTTTTAAGGTGTAATCGACCACTGGATGCTTTGTTCTTGGGTTTTTAGCCTCCTGAATTGTACAGAAGCAAGTTTCTGCTGTTCAAGCCACCCAGTTTCTATAGCTTCATTACGACAGCCCTGCTAAACTAACCCTCATCCTCATCAGAACCTGGACCTCCCATACCTCTGCCCCCAAAAGACTCACTTCTGAGTGTCTTGCCCAAACTTCCATTCTTTCCTCTATGCTGGAGTTTCTGATAGAGCAAGAATTTCTGCGGTGTAATTATGATGAGGATTGCAGAGGAAAAGAGACCTTCTCTTGCCCCCAGGAGTTTTAAAAGTGGAAAACATGTATCTATTTTCAAGCAGGCAATATTGTTACATGGATGAGTCCTGCTGGGTTAAACTGAGTAAACATCCAGAACAGCACCCATTCATAACACAGATTTTCCTTTGAATCTGCAAACTGAATTGTCTGTTCATTCACTAAACATGTGTTTTTCGGTGCAGCAAGCTCTGCTAGTCATTTATCTCGTCATAGAAGAAAGTAGGGGGTGTGTCAAGAGGGCACAAGGGGACAGGGACCAGCAGTGCCTTCTAGGAAACAGGAACTCTTTGTTCAGAGGATCAAAGGCTTTTTGTGTGCATCAGGGTCCACAATGTATTCAAAGAACAGAAAGAATTTTGGTGTGACTAAAATAAAACATGTGTCAGATACAGAAACCAGGGACCAGTTTGAGTGAAGTATAAGGGTCTTTTCTGATGCACTAGAGTTTTCAACACCATGCTGTACATAATAGAGAATATAAAATATTTTTAAGAAGAGAGGCATGAGATTATCTTTAAATTTATATCCCTTCTAGAAGTGAAACTGGACAACCATAGGAAAAAAGTATCAGGAGGCCAAGTCCAGAAGTTCTTTAAAGTTCTGAAATAATGAACCTCATTACTCACCAGGGCCTGAAGTTATGGCTCTAATAGTATTGCTACAGTGTGAAAGGCTGAATCACAGCTCCTGCCTATATGTGTGGACATTGTGTGCTTGTGGGCAGATTCTAGTTTAATTCAACTCATCAGTGCTAAAAAATAAAGTTATTACTTTTTGTAAAGTATTGCAATTGTGCATGTTTTGGTTTTGCAATAGCAATGATTGTGGCATTAAATAGTTTATATATTATGATGTCTTTAACAAAAAGCTCAAGGCATTACACGGTACCACATTTCTGTTGCCAAATCACAAAGGATGAATGTTCATTTTTTCCTTCAGTTATGAAGCTTTCATCTCTAGAGGTCTAATTCATAAAAAAGATATTTATGTAGCTCAGTGGGGTTTTCCTCTGTCTTCTGTTTCTTATAAGAAGTAGAGAGGAATCCAAATCAAAAGTAAAATTAAAGCCAGGGAAAAATAAAATGAAAATCCTCAGTGGTTGGTGAACCAAATGGGGTGGGTGGCATGATAGGAAAAGAAGGAAAATCACACAGGCTTGTAGGAAACACCTCTTTCTAACATAAGTGAATGAATGGGCATCTGACTCACAAGGGAATTCAGGGCTGCTACTTATTTTATAAATAGCAGCTGCCACCTTTTATTGCATTCCTAAAATAGCTTGCATGTTAACAGAAGAGAATAGACAAATGAAGTATATCAGGGCAGATGTCGTCAATGAAAATAATTAACCTTAAACAAAAAAAGAGGAAGCGAGAAAAACAAGGGAAAATGTGTGGAGTACTAGGAAGGTAGTAGCTAGGAACATTAAAACAGGAACTCTACTGTTAGTCCACAGATGTTACAGGCAACTGCAGTGACCTTAATAGCGGTGGTAGAATTTACTAATGGGAAAAATACAGTAATTCAACAAATGTTGGTGGACTCCTCACTGTACTTAACCTTGTGCTTGACTCTACATATAATTTCAAGGTGAATAAGAATCAATCTCTCTTGTCCAAAGGCTTACCATTTAGAAGAAGTAATTATGCCAATTATATCAACACATATTATACAAGGCAGGATAAGAAATATGTTGTGAAACACAAAACCACTGGGCTCTGAAAGTTACAGGTAAAACAGAAATATATGGATGATTTGAAAAAGCCTCATGGAAGAAGCCATTTTTTATGTGAGTCTTAGGAGATGGGTAAGATTTTACTAAAAAGCACAAGAGGTAACAGAAAAAGAGAAAGACATGCAGATATGGACAAAGAGTTTTACTTGTATATATCCAATACAGATTTTTGCTTATTCTTCTACACTAGGTGAAAAAGTATTAATATGAAGAGAGGGAATGAAAGTTGAGGTTTCTCACTAGAAAGTCAAGGATGTAAAATTGAAATTGCCACCTCATCCATCCCCACTAACATGGGACCAGAAGCACCACACTGCCAAGGTGTACGAACTAGACAAAGAAAAAATAAAGCATCACTAAGAGACTTTTGAAGTAGCCTTTAAATTCCACCTCCTTCCAATAGTAATCCTGAAAGATGGGCAATTCTTTATTAGCCATTGTATTAGTTAGCTTTCCATTACTATAGCAAATACATAAGATAATTAGCTCATAAAAGAAAAGGTTTACTTTGGTTCATGGGTTTGGAGGTTTTAGTCCATGGTTAACTGGCCCATTGTTTTCAGCCCTGTGTCCAGCCAGCACATCATGGCAGGGAGTACATAGCAAAGCAAACTGTTTATCTCATGTCTGGACTACAAAAGGGAGAAAGGAAGAGACCAGGGCCCTACAATCCCCTACGAGCCCCCGCCTAGTAAAGATTCCACTACTTCCAGATAGTGTCACCCTGGGGACCAAACATTGAACACATAGGTATTTTGGAGTACATTCAACAAACTATCGAAGCTTTTCATTGCACTTTAGGATGTTGTCTTAGTTACTTTGCTCATTGCTGAGACAAAATACCAGATGCCCAAAGTTAAAGGAGAAAAGGTTTATTTTGGCTTGCAGCTTGTAGAGGTTTCAGTCCACAGCTGGCTAGCTCCAAGGTAGGGCTGCTTGGCAGAGGGGCATCGCAGAGCAGGTGGAACACAGCAGAAGACAAGCAGCAGCAATAGAAGCAGAAGCAGCAAGGGGCAAGCAACAACACTATTTCTATCCCATATATTTTATCCAGGTTAACCATCTTTAGGGTGGGCAGCACTCATATCCAGAGTTGGGCATCCTTAATCCTAGCATCACCCCATGAATCAAGCCCAGCACCACATTCTTGACCCCAGCAGCACACACTCTAAATCCAGCCACCTCTGAAAAGTCCCACCTATGATCACATGAGGCCTTAGGGAGACATCTAGACACAAGTTGTAACAGATGTCTAGTAGTAACTCTGGGCTCCACCTACTACATACCAATACCAGCTGTGAGAATTAAAGAATTCCTAGAAACTGGGGAGGACTAAAGGCTTGAGGTATATTAAAGCAGTAAAGGAGAATTTTTAAAAATGAAAAACTCCTTAGAGACCTGATTATAACAGTGACAACAACAGCTAATGACTGTAGTGCTATGTAGTAATATTTGAAGGTCTTTACTGTATTGACATGTTAGATTTTAAAATTCATTTTATTAATACTTTTTGACATACATAATAGTTACATTCATCAGAGGGAATTTGTACCTGTACATAATATACTTTACTTCATTTCTCTTCCCATTCCCCTCCCTCCCATCCCTTCAATCCTTCATCCTCTCTCCATTTATAAAATTTTGTTTGTATTATTTTCCTTGTACTTTTTTTTTAGCCCTATTCCCTTCCTCCCCTTCCCTCTCTCCCTTTCCCTTGCTCCACTTCCCATTTGAAGAAAATGTTCAAAGCTATGGATTTTAAAATAACTGAATAAATCTACCTAAAAATCATTCAACTCACAATAGGACTGTATAACAGAATCCCTTGATCCTTAGTCAATAAAATTGTTAATCTACATAACAGTTCATAAAGCTGAGGCCCAAAATCACTCAGTTCTTAAATTTTGGACTCAGGAATTGAACTGGGTCATGTGACTTCTAGCCTTACTTCTAGTCAAAAGGCTTAACCACTGCCCTCTGTTTCATCTGAAAAGCAGCTCCATTTTTTCATTCTCCTAAGTCAGAAGTGAGCCTGGGTGAGGTCACACAGTTTTGTTAAGGTCATCCATTTGTTAATGATGTTCTGGGGCTAACAGCTATGTGTTCTGACATGCTGCAGATGTGTTCTCAATACCCAGAATCCTCTAAACATGTGCAAAAAAGGAAATAGATTCCTCCTACTGGCACACCCAGGTATAGGAGAGGTTGAAACTAGTTGTAGGTAAGAATAGACTTCACTTTTAAATAGAAAACAGTTTTAGGCTCAATGATGGAAAAGAAAAAAGTGATGAAAAATAAAAAGCTAGAAACAAAGCTTTTGTAAATAAGGAGGGGAAAAAGGGTTGAAGGGAGAGCAGAGAATGGGAAAACAAAGTATTATTATATCATGTACAGGTACAAATTCCCTATAATGAATTTGATCATTATTCATACCTAACATGTGTCAATAAACTTAATTAATAAAATAAAAGAATTAACTCCAGAAAGTTATACCCACCCCACCCCCAGCGATGCACACATACATGCAGAGACACAGACTAAAGGAAATAAGAGTACTTCATTGATGTTCATTGAACCTAAAGAATTTGGAGTGATTTCGTAAGAATCAAAATACCTGCATTACTTCTAAAAACTTCTAGAAAGAAAACTTGATTATGATTCAAGTTTCCAATTCAGGATAATTCCACTAAAATTGTGACCTAAAGTACAAGAAGAGGCACTTTTCAGTTGCTCTGAGGGCTGACATAAAATGTTTTGATTCAAGCTCTCCTGTAATTGTGTAACCTTGTGGCATTTAGAAAGAGAAAGAGGACCTGGATACACCACCACTACCCAACCTCTAGAGAGGGAGTCTGCCCACATGACAGGTGCTCCCATCTGCTAGGCAGAGAAAATGAGCAGTCTAGACTCATTATCTCAGCCCGCAGTGTCTCCGAGTGGTGAGCTCTGAGCTCAGGGAGGAAATACAGAATACAAACAGAAGGTGAAACTGATGATCCACAGCACAGTTTTTCTGGTCAGTCAAAGGTTTAGGAGCTTAATAAGAAGCAGAGGAAGGGTGTGTGGCATGAGGTGATATGCGTTTTAGTCTATTTTATCCCATTCTGTGTCTGTCCATGTTTTCCTGAAAATAAAGAGACTAGGAACAGATTTTTAAATGCACTTTTATGAAACAGTGGTTTCTGTGCTTATAAATGAGCATTTATCATATCTGTGTTCTCTGGCTTAATCAAAATGTAACGCAATAATGTAATCATCCACAACACAGGAGCAAAAACTAGCAACACGGTTTCAGTTTCTTGGGTAACTATGGAGACAAGAAACTACATTTCCTAGGCTGTATGCATTGGGAGGAACATATTTTGGCACAGAGCACTGGAGATGTCTTCTCTACTACTAAAAATATGAATTATCTTTTACTATCTCTCAGCGGGCATGTTACTAGATCACCAGAGGCCTTCTCAGCATGCCTGTTCTGTGAAGGACTGCAGCACAGGTTGGTTGGTGTGGAAGTGTGCCACTCTGGGAATAACCCAAACATGACGTTTTATTGCCTTCGCGCACCAGTAGTCAAAATTTCCTAGGTACTTGCTACATTCCAGGACTATACTGAGCACTTTACCTATGAAGCTTTATCTTATTTATCCTTCATCAAATCTATATAGGGAGTGTGGGATCATTGATCCATTTTTCAGGTGAGGGAATGGACTCACAAGTATATTCTCCAGTGGAATATAGCTAATTAGAAGCAGTTGGGATTAGAATCTAAATCTGTCAGACTTTAGAATCAGAATTGGCTGCTATATGTCACAACTAACAAGTAAGTATTGGGCACCAGTAGAGGCATTGTGCCAGATTTTAAGGCTACTATGGCTAATAATAATGTCCTTGTCCTTAAAGAGCTTGTAGATGTTACAAAAGCAGATAAGAAAAAACCTGACTGCCATACAATCCGAGACTAAAGGAACACAAAGTTTGCTTATAGAGGTGCAGAAGAGAGGCCCTAGCATGCAGTAGGATCTATCCTAACATTGACTCCTTGATTTCATGCAGAGAGTGGTGAACAACATTTGATTTGTGCTTGCAGAGGAAGCTGATAGTGCAGCCTAAACTAATGCCTTCATATATTTGTCTAAACTAAGAGAATTCTTTAAATTCTTGGTAACTTCAATGTGTCTATTGCTGAACCTTTGAGAACTCTGGACATTTCTCTTTCCATTTCTAAACTGCCTCTCCTACAATGACTGTCCATCTTCCTATTTTAACCACTCCTTCCCAGGATCATACATCCAAGCTTCTCCTCCAAATCCTGCAACTTGCCCATAATTTAAATTTGCAGCACCTTATCCTGTTCCTTTAGCTCACTAAGATCATCGACAGCAATAAGATTCCCAATTCATTATTCAGGGTACCTACCCTTTTTCTTTGTCCCTTGCCCCCTTCATACATTTATTTTAACTTCTCTCTTACCAGTCTTAAAGTTTATAAGAACTACTTTTATCATTCTTTTGCATGTGACCTTTTCCCTTGCCCCTCTCACACTGCATCACATTCATTTGGCAAAAACTCAACTCTGGTTAAATTTAACTCTCCTCTTATTCTGCACTTGTACTTATGTAGTTCAATATGGCTGGATACACGAGAACAATGGAAAATAGTCTCGCTTTGTATTCATAACCACAAACCTCAAGTGGGCCTCAGGACAAGACTATTACATTTCCCTGGTTCACTGCAAAATGTGATATACTTCTACTTTGAATCTTAATATTTCTCATATATTTATCTCCTATTTCTACATAATCACTCTTAAATGATGACCTTAATTCCTATTTCAATGAGAAAAAAACCAGAAACTTTCAGATTCACACTGCCATTCTTATCTATCTAACATCGTCTATGCCCATAGGTTCCACATATTTTCCTCTTACTGTGAATGAACTGCTCCGTGCAGGCACCTATGGAAAAGCAGCCTCTCCTCTTGTGCACGAGACCTCACATCCACTAAAACAGGGCCCCAATGCAGCATCACTGCATTTCACTCCTCCACGCAACATTTACCATCAACCTAAAGGCAGGCTACAATTCTCCTGTCTTCCACTAACTTTGTCCTGATTCTATTCCTCTATAGAAACTCACTCCTTTTTCTCCTTTTCTTTGTACTAAATCCCTTGAACATCTGCCTATATTCATCTTTCACTTCTCACCTTTCTTAAATTTGATTCAATTAGACTTTGGCCACATAACTGTGTCAATTTTTCTCACATCTACCAAAACCTCTATTAGACCTATATATTAATTCTCAGATCTCTATTTATATAAGTTGATTTGACACCACTGACCCTAGCCTTCCCTTTTCCTTCAAAATCTTTCTCTCTTTTCTTCCAGTGCACCAGGCTTTTCTTATTTCCTTTACTCCACTAGCTCCTCCTTTTCAGTCTCCTCTGTTTACTCTGCATTGTTCTTACCTCCTCTCCCCTCTCCTTACAGTCATCCCTGGACTCCACATACCACAGATCAAGCTGCCTACTCACCATCTCCATTTGGGTGTCTACTATGTAGGCTAAACATAGAGCATTATTGAATGTCTAATTTTTCTCCAAAGCTTTCTCCCTACCCTCATTTCTTTTTAACTAATGGTAACTTCTCGGTTTCTCAAGCCAAAATATCTAGAAGAATCCTTGACTACCCACTCATTCCCTACATCTGTTCCATTAACAAGTCTGAGTTTTGCTTCAAAATAGAACCATAATCTGACACCATCCTTTTTACCCTATTAATCTAAATGGCCTTGATTGATCCTTGATTGTTGGAGGTGTCTCAGTTTCTACACTCCTTCCACTGCAGTATATTCCCCAAAATTGCTCACAGTGACCCTGTCAAGAAACAAATCAGATCACGGCCTTCCTCTTCCCAAAGTCCATCTCTCTCAGAATTAAAGCCAAAATCCTCACAGTGGCTACCCAGACCTTCACAATCTGGTTATCACAATCTACTTCATCGATTTTTATCTTGCTCAGTTCAACTCAGCCACAAAGGCTCCTTCACTATTCCTAGAATAAGCCAGGCATTCTCCAGGAAGAGGTCTTTTCTACTTGCTGCTCTCCTTGCCTAGAATATTCTCTCCCAGAATTCCCTGTGACTCACACTCAGTTCTCATTGAGACTTTCTATGACCACTAAACTTAGAACTGTAGCTCCTGTCCTTCCTGTCCATCTTTCCTGCCTAGTGTTTCCCTATAATAACACTTATCCCCAAACACAACACCTAAGCTATGTATTTCCTTTGCCAGTTGTTGCAGTAGAAAATAAGCTCTGCAAGGGTAAGAATTTTTATTGTTTTGAATCTTCTGTACATGGCATGTACATAGAGTAGGTATTCAGTAAATATTTGTCAAATGTTGAATGAAGGATAATATAATTTTAAAATATTATTTTGATTCATCTTAATTCACTCATCAGCATGTCCTATTATAAAAGCTACTCAGTATTTAAAAGCCTAATGAGCCTTTTAATAGGCATTTGTGAACAGCCTGGTGTATTTAAATTACTGAGCAGTAAACATCAGCCAAGATTTCTGGAACCTGATGAGATTTTAAATAACAGAGTCTATTCCCCTATGCTGAATCAAGCTAGGTACCGCTTACTATGTTTCTGAGGGCTCTCCAAGGAGACCAAGGTGAGGTTCAGTTTAGAAGGATGAATTGCCAACTTTCCCATAGGGCTTTTTTTCTGTAGATGTTAGAACTTCTGGCACACCTGCTTGGGGTGGACTCAGGACAAAACCTGAGCAAGGGCAAGCATGGTGAGTCAGGAGTGCAAATTAGCATCTGAACACTTTTTCCTTAGGCAAATATAGGCCATCGCTGATCGTATTCACACATTGTCTTGGAAAAGCGTATCTCAAAGTGGAACTCTGTACTCTGCTTTAGACCACTTCTGTGGACAAGAGAAGAGACTCACTGTCAGAGTTAGTCATGAGTAAGGGGGCCCATGGCATCAGCATAAAACCAAGTCTGATATATAAAGTTTCAGATCCAGTGAGTGAAAGAATCTCTGGGAAAAGCAGATAGAAGCATGCTCTTCTCAGAAATCTCCTCACATGGAATAACCATAAAATAGCAAGTATTTATTAACTGTGTATTCTGTACCCAGGTCTGTTCAGTATTTTACATGTATCTCATAAATACTCAAAAAATTGAATATCCTCATTCTGAAGATGAGAAACTGAGGCTCCGAAAGGTTAATCAGCTGACCTAAAGTCAACTAAGAGAGTACTTCCTCAGTCTTCCTCTCCCTTAATATCCAAAATCTGCCTTCCCATCACCTCAACCATCTACTTTTCTCCCACACTATCCTTTCAGCACATTTTAGCGCCTCTGCAAAAGAAGCATCCCAGTCGATTGTGCTCATCACCTCACCTTCCACCTCCTGAGGTCACCACTTGGGCCTCAGCTTGAGCTTTCTAAAGGTACTCAGCTAACAAAAACCATAAGGGTGGGGGTGGTGGGAATAAGCCACCTATGGTAAAATAACCTCCCATTTGCTTAGCAATTTACAAGTTACAAACTACTTTCAGCAGCAGTATGTTGCTGAATGCTGGCGGGAGTGCTGGAGGCATGACTCTTACCATTAGAGGAGTTGGAAACAATCTAGGGAAAGGCAGCGTTCTGCTCTGGGCCATAGCAATCAGAGCCTAGAGATGAACACCCTATTCTGCACCCTGCCCCCCTTTACCGCAGTGAAACCATGACTCAGCTTTTCCTAGAAGAGAGAACTTCTTTAGCTTATCTTTCATTTTCTCACATTGCAATCTTTGCCTCAGGTAATATATGTAAAATCAAATTAACAAAGAAATTCCCAGAATTCTGGTTATCAAAGATTCAAACTCTCCATGATGACATCATTCACACAGGGCCTCCTGACTCAGAGATTTCTTCCCATCCTCTGTTTGTCATTTGGTAAATGGCATTGCTTTTCCTACCAAAAGCACTAGACATCCTAAGAACATCTACACCGAGGACAACTTTAGACTTTGAACAACAAAGGAAATGAGGACTAAGGACAATAGAAAACCCAACAGATAAGACAAGAAAGGAACTCACAGGAAGCAAGCCAGCCTCTTGGGGAGATAAGTCTCCTCCCTCCTTCCTTCCTTTGTCCCCACCCAGTTTGTCTTCCACCTGGAAGTCCAACCATGCTCCCAGCACTCCTGGCCCACAGTCAATACATCATATAAAAAGAACTACAGTTCATCAGAAATAACCAGAAAGGTATGGAAATGGGAGGAAGGTAGTAGAGGGGAAGAAAAGCTGGCAATATTTTTTGAGAAAACAAGCACAGAGCTTCTTTTTTATCTGTCTTCAGCCTATGTTCAGAATGGCTAAGGAAAATGGGGGTTACCTTAGAGAACACTTTATGTAGACTGCTCACCTCACTTTTGACATTGTCTGGTACCTGTAGCACTGAGAGTCACCAGTATACACACACTTAGACCTTATACTTTAGGGATGCTTTTGGCTGCCTGTATCAGAAAAAGAAAGAGCAGAAAAGTATGTAGATGTCTTTTGTATTCGTTTATGTGCCAGGCACTCTGGTATTGGTGACGACCTGGATCCTGGTTTTCTCCACTGTGACTGTGACTTTTGTATCACCTTATAGGGATCTTTTTAATTTTTTGGCAATACTAGAGATTGAATCCAAGATCTTCACACTGAGCTACATCCTCAACCCTTGTGTTTTTGTTTGTGACAGACTCTTGCTAAGTTCCTAAGTCAGTCTGAGCTTGAACTCGCAATTCTCCTGCCTCAGCCACCCAGAGTGCTGGATTACAGGCATACGCCACTGCACTTGGCTACAGGGTTACATTTAAAAGAGGATGTTAGACCTTCCCTGACCTCCCCACTGAAGCAGTTTCTTCCATTATTTACCATCGTGGCCCCCTACTTATTTCCTTATTAACCTTTAACAACAATTGCAATTTTTGTTTTGTTTTTTGATTTGTTTTGTTTTCTTTTTTTGGTACCGGGGATCGAACTCACAACTTCACGCTTGCCAAGCAGGCGCTTATGCCACTGAGCTAAATCCCCGGCACAATTGCAATTGTTTTGTCCACTTATCAGTTTATTTATTTGTAGACTGACTGGCTCTCCTCGGAAAAACACAAACTACATTAGCATAAATTGCTAATGTGATGTATTATTAAGTACAGGCTCAGTTTATATCACTGAAATGAATGGATGAGTATTAAAATATCTAGCACAGTGCCAGATTTTCAGTAGGCATTCCCTACATCCAAGTTTTTCTCTCAGAGCTTGCATTCTATTGAAGAGTATGGATCTATGGACAGATAATTATACACAAGGCACAATGAACAGCTTGCTGACTTAAGTCAGGAAAACAGAAAGGTGCTGGTGAGAAAGATGATGTTCAAAATAGGCCTCCGGACCTTTTTAGAGTGATCTCATACACATTGCAAGGTCCTATGGGAACAGAGGGATGTTATATCCCAGTTCAAGTCCACCTGCTGTACCCTCCCTGCCCTCTGGGGAGACCAATTCAAATAATCAAAAGGCCAAAAATTAGAACAAAAGGCCAGACAAGTACACATACAGAACTGAGATTTGAAAATGTCCCCATGCAGTATAACCTGAGCAATACACTCACCATCCCAGAGTGTACTCCACCTTTTGATTTTGTTATGCGTTTCTCTTATTTCTTTCCGGCAAGGATCTGAGACAAGGGGTTCCAAATGCCCCCATTCCCAAAAGACTCTGTCTTTGAAAATGTCACCTAAAAACATATTTCGAGGCTTTTCCCCCATTGTCAGATGAAAGCAGAAACTGTGACCTTGGCAGGTGACAGTGAGGAAGGGCAGGGAGACTCTGCCCCAGACTTCAGGGCTGTTATGAACAGAACAAGAGACCTCAAAGAGGCCTGGAGCATCCCCCTTGCACACAAATTAGCAGCTGATTGTTTCTGCCTCACTCTCTCTTCCTTCGGAATGAAACCGCACACAGGTTCCCTAATCCCAGTAACACTGCGGCAAAGCCTGCGGGAGAGAGATAAGGTTAGGGAAGCTGGCAGGGGCAGAAGGGCTGCACCTTTTCCTTTAATCTGACTCTACCTGTGCCTGCTTAGTGAGGCCCAGTGGTCTCTTTAAGGTCTGTCTGGCTAGAGGTACATGTTTCCCATGTCCTCTGGCTGCGCTGACAGCTTCTACACCTCCTAGCCAGGCTAACGGGAAGCTGGCTGTCACTCACATGAGCTGTTCTTTACCTGTTTTATTTTCCTTTTTATCATTTGAAGAATTTTAAAAATGTAAAAAAAAAAAACAGAAAGACAACTAAAATACTTTATGTTAAATCTTACTGAAAAAGAAATGTTAGAACTCAGTCCTAACACAGGTAATTAGCAATTTCATTTCTTGGCTCCTGAAGCCACTGAGGTTGCTTCTCTAATATCTCCCAAAAGGTCTCTTTGCCAATTTCCATACATACCTAGTCTAGGGGTATACAAGAGACCACGTGCTGTTCTAGATTTGCTCCTTATTCATCTACCTTGTTGAGCAACTTGTTCTCTAAATGTCTCCTCCTTATTCGCTTGGGAAAATATGTCCTATAAAGAAAGAATTGCCCCAGAGTCTGAAGACTTTGTTAGAATATGTCTCCTGGAGAAGGGACCCAGATGCTTCTGTGGACGCTTCTGAAGAACAGCTGATGGTCTGAAGGGCTGTCATTGAAAGACTTTTGGGGTACCTCTGGGTTACTGCAGGACAGTATAGGGACCAATCAGCAGAAACTCTAGGAGGAAAATTGGGAATGTTCTCACAGTTGTGTTTTGAGCTACCTTACAAGACACCAAAGACATTCAAAAGCTTGTGAATGCAGTGGTTTCTGAATCTATATCCCTTTTGCAATCTCTGTAAAGTTTTAAGAAATATAAAGTCAGCCACTACAGAAGCAAAGAATCATACTGTGGGAGTTGGAGGCCAGAACACAAAACATATATCAGAAAACATTAGTGTAAGACCCTCCTCACGCTCACCAGTAGAATCACTCAACATCAAATCTGCAGTTTTCTCATTGTAAAATATAAGCGACTATACCAACTTTATGGAATTGTTTTTAAGAAGTAAGAATTAGTTGCATGTGCTCAATAACTTTTTAAAAGAAATAATTAACTTGGTTAATGGAATTCATATTTAGCTGCTACTAGGAATGAGTGAGAAACCTGACAACAGCTAGAATTTAATGATGACATCCGAAAATAACAGCCCTATATCTGCCTAGTTCAATAATGGCTAGATTTTCAACTCTGGTGTACAATTCACAAGGCTTATTCATATTGAGAGAGTCCTAAAATTACATTATTACAATTTTTCAACTTTATAGCCTCTGTGAAGGTGATACATATATGATAGAAACTGCATTTGAATTCTGGATTTTGTCGTGTGTGTGTGTGTGTGTGTGTGTGTGTGTGTGTGTGTGTTCCAGCTAGCAATATGCATGATGATACTGTTTTGTGATGCTGAGTGGTAGCATCCATCAACTGTTTCTCTTCCTTAATCACCCTGTTCAGTCACACAAGCACAAAGGTAAACAACTCATGCTCTGCATTGTGCTATGTTACTAAGCAATGATGTACAGTGAGTTAGTTGTGTGAAATCTACTTTTGCTTTACCATCTTTTTAACTTCCAAAGTGATTATCAGGACATAACCCCATGATAATCTTGGGAGCATGTGTACATCGTCCCTTTTGGATTTTTTGTCCTCAAAACTATTATGAAGGAAACAACAAGTGGGAGAAATAATAGTATGCCAATTTTATAGATTTAGAAAAACACCTAAACATTAAAATTGTGAGGTAATTTCAAACTCCGGAACAACAATGTCTATTAGAAATATAATCCTGGCCATACGCGTGAGCCATGTATATAATTTTGAAGTATCTAATAGCAACATTAAAACAAAGATAAATAGTCAAAATTAATTTTGATGATTAATTTTATTTTAATCAAAGTTCTAAAAAATTACTTTAACATGAAAATATATAGAAATTATTAATCTGATACGTTGCATTTGTTTTGTATTTTAAGTCCTCAATTTTTAGTATGTATTTCACCAGCACATCTCTATTCACACTCAATACACTTCAAGTGTTCAGTAGCTGCTACAGTTTAGATCTAGACTGTCCCTCCAAAGGCTCATGCATTCAGGGTTGGGGCTTTTGGAAGGTGAATGGAAAATAGGGGCGCTATACTCATCAGCACAGGAGTTCACTGATGACTTCAAAGCTGAATGTGCCATTATGATGTGGGGCCTGATCAGAGGAGGTGGGTCACAGAGGCATGAGCAGGCAGCATACATTCTTGTCCCTAGCTCACTCTCTCTCTCTCTCTCTCTCTCTCTCTATCTATCTATCTCTATCTTTCCCCTTCCTGAGTGACATGGATTGAGCACAATTTTCTCTACCATGCCTCTCTGCCTTTCTCCTTTTGCCTTAGAGTCAGCTTACCATGGACCAAATCCATGAGCCAAAACAGACCTCTCATTCTTTCAAGGTTTTTGTCATTTCATCCTAGCTACCAGAAAGTAAATAAGACTGTAGGTTTATCTGACTAGTAGTAATTGCATTAGACAGTGCAGACAGATTTCAGTTTAACTTTCATCCATCAACTGCTCCTCTTTGTTAATGACCTCGACTTCTCAGCTTTATCATATAATTATAAAAAAAAAAAATGCTTGTGCACTATTTTTCCTTACTACCCAAACAAACACAGAAGTCTTTCACCCATCTGGAAGGCTCTCCCTGCTTCTCATGCTCTTCTTCTTCAGAACCTTGAAAGTTGGACAGTTCCTCTGAGGAGGAATGAGGTCACAGACTGAGGACAAATGCCTACAGATGACAAGATGGAGAAGAATTAGGGCTCTGTAGCGAGGAAGTCCTGGGTTTATATTCATGTGTAGATTCTTCCCCAGCTGTCCTTGACAGATTAGGGTGGAGGTGGAACTGAGACCAGTAGCTGTCACTATTTTAAAAGCTCATGAAACAGGCTATAATTAAGAATGATAATCTTTAGCCCAAGAAATCTCTGCACTTGACAATGATTCTTTTAATAGATTTTTCATAGACTCCATGGGTGGTTATTGCCTTGTGACATGGAAGCATGGGGTTAGCACGTTAGCCTGCATGTCAGTACCACCACAAGGCAGCCCAAGATCAAGGCAGCTATTTATTGCTCATACTTGCCAAATCAGCGAGCCACATCGGCACTGGTTCCATTTTTAAATTAAGAAATTAATATTTAATATTTTAGTCACCTTCTTTTTGCATAACATCCTCCCATCTCCTTGCAGAGCTATTGATATGCAGGTGGGAAGATTTTTGTTAGGAAGTTATTAACTCCAAACCTGCAGAATTTTTATCTCTTCGCCATGAAGTTCATCATAATGTCCCCATAGTCTAGCAAGTGCTGTCTCTTGTTTGTTTAAACACTTTCATTCCAAAGGAATAAGCTATGATAGGTAGAAATCAGAAGAAGAAAATTTGATGAATATCTCCTAGTATAGTTACTATTTTGAAATAAATTATCCTTTACCCTTTCAAATTAGAGATAAACACTAGCCTAACAGTACATTCTGGTTAATCACAGTAGAAACACACCCAGGCTTTGTGTGAAAGCGTTATCATAACCTTACATTCTCATAAAATTAGTATGAAATACTGTTTGGAAATTTAACTTGCATTCTTCCATAGCGATTCTCAATCATTCCTTTGAAATAGAAAAAAAGAGAATCCTGATGGTATCACACTTCCGCAAATAAGAAACTGCACTTCTACTTTTAATATGTAGGGAATGAGAAATATCCTTTCTTACACATGCATGGTTGAGATTCCCATAACAAAATACACATTAACAACAGAAAAGCAGAAACATGTATTTAGGCCTTACATGATGTTGGAGTTTTCATAAAGAAATGAAGCCCCAAAGAAATAAGTAGGCCTGTATATTTCTTATACTGGGTTTGAAGAAATAATAGCTGGTCATACAGTAGTATGATTCTATAAAAGATATGGTCTACTCTTTTAAAAAATTCTAGGGAGAGCATCACAAAGACACCTTATTCAGGTCCTTCTCTGTGTTGTCCCTGTGTATTCAGAGCTAAGGATAATCCTTCCTCCAGGTATACAGAGAGCACCTCTAAAGTGAGGGCCTTCTGACCTGCTTCCAGGGGAGATCAGAAAATTTCTTCAGAGGAGTAAGGAGACAAGGTGAGAGGGATCTGCTTCTGCAATTTTTTCAAATGCTAAGATGCTATATTTTGTTTTTGGTGTGTGGTTTTGTGAGGGTCTTTGGTTGTTTCTCGTTTGCTGTTTGTTTGTTTGGTTGGTTGGTTTGAATGTCAGTTTGGGTCTGAGTTTATTTGGGTCTTGCTATGCAGTTCAAGTTGTCCTTGAACTCACTTTGTAGTACAGTCTAGATCCGAACTCATGCCTCAGCCTCCTGAGTGATGGGATTATAGGCCTGCACCACAGCCAAGGTGCCATATTTTTGGATAGTGCTTCCTGAATCCTAGCAAGTAATGTGTGTGTGTATGTGTGTGTGTGTGTGTGTGTTCCTAAGTCAATATCTGTCTATATTGTACCACTTCTAGTTTATTTTTCATTGCAAAACTTTTTCCAAATAATGCTCAAAATTCAACAAACACAAATCAACAAAGAGGAAAAGCTATTTATTGATCAAATTCTCAGATGGATCAGAGTGATATCTAGACATTTGAGAAAACTTTTCACTTTAGAAGAATAAATCATGTCCCAACCAACAGAAGATTATTAATTCTTGCAAAGTACAGACAGATTTTATTTATTTTTTAACCCCAGAAGCAAATTATCATGTGCCTTGTTTTAAATGTGTAAACAGATTTAGATGACTGTGGAATTTCTCTTGAGCAGCCTTGACTTAGGAAAATAAATATCATTCAAGGACAAAGTAGCCTAGTGGAGGTGTACAACAAAAATATAGACATGTCTTGCATTTCCATCCAGGAACGTGCACAAGGATGATCTTGAAAATGAGAATAAAAGAGACCTCTGTACCTCTTGCTGCAGCCATGACATTTTCCAAAATGAAGGCAGTTCCATTAAAAAGGGGCTGACCCTGACTTACTTCTGCATGACTAGGATGAGCTTCATGAGTAACAATTTGGAAAGTCAGTTCGGATTTTTTGGTTCATGTCTTGACAAAAAGAGGATTAATGTTCATATCCAAAAGTTTTCTCTTTGAGTCTCATCATACTTTAGTAATGTACCTCTGCTTGTGAGTCCAGGTTTCTACATTGCTACCCACTGGAAATCAAGTTGCATTTACTAAACAAAGACTTTTGCAAAATAGCAAGAAAGCACATTTTCAGTAAAATGCTGAAGTGTCCTGCTGTTTGTGGGAATTAGCATAATGCCTAGGAATCATGTGAGTAAAACAATCACAGGAGGACGTGCAGATAACACTGCAGAGCACAGAAAGAGTTTCGAAAACTGTACAAGTAGTCAGAGGTTTGTAAAATACAGTTTGACTGCAGAACCTCAATTTTTATTATTTATTTTTACAACTGCTATTTTTATGCCCAAGCAACCAACAGAGGTTATTGAGGAAATATTGCAGAATAAAATTTTAAGAGTGCTTAGAGACAATTAGAAAAATGTTATACAAAAACTAAAAATTTCAGGTTTTTTCTACTCTGAAAATAGCCTTAAAATTTTGAGTGAACAAAAAGGAAAGGAAAATCCAAAACTCTTTGGAAACAAGATTTCTGTAATCTATTTATTTTTAAATAGACTTTCTTTCTAAAGGAGAAACTGCAGATGAATATAATTGGAAGGAAAAACATCTTTGCCTGACACAATTGAAATCTTCTTATTGAGAACTGCGGGTCCACTGTTGCTAAGGTAATGCAATCAATTAAAATTTGAGTAATATTCTTGAAATTATTAATAAAATATGAAGGGAAGAAAAACATTAGCTTAGGATGAGAAGAATCAGGAATTAAGAATTAAGTAGGACAGCTGCTTCTGACAACTCCTTTACTTTTGCATTTCAGATAAGAATTGCCAGAACTTAGCAGTTTAAAAAGATAAAGAAATTAATAATGAGGTCCTTAGTAGTCAGGTAAAAGATATTTTATAGGACAATAATTTGAGGTTTTTTCTTATGACATAAACTTTACCACTTCATCTCTAGATCAAATAAAGCTGGGAAATGTAGTCTGAATTTTTTATTTATTTACTTGTTTTTTGGTCCAGGGGATTAATTAAACCCAGGGCCTTCACTTTGGGCTACATTCACAGCCCTTTTTAATGTTTTTTAAAATTTTGTCAAGTATATAATTGTATAAACATATTTTTATGACAATCTCATAAAATTTGTCATCAAACCTTATTTATTTATGGTACCTTTAAATGACAATACAGTAAATTACAATTTTTAATTAAAAAACCCACAAAGATGATGATGAATTTATAGTAGGAAGAATATACAGAAACAAGAATTTATTCAGCACAAAAACAAAGGTATACTAACTCTGAGGTTGAACACTCCATGACAAGGCTTTTTTTATCCATAACTTGCTTCATTGTACCTGGAGAACATGTATTTCAGAGATCTGTAGTGGTTTTATTCTATCTCAATTCTAAAACACTGGAAAGAAAAGAAAAAATGTGTAAAAAGAAAAAAGAAAAGAAAAATTTCCTAAAGATAGAATTTGACATGTTTGATTCATTTTTATTATTGAGCTTATGGCTAAATTACAAGTTTTTGTGAGCAGTTTATTTATTAATATTCACATATACTTTAATTTTTATTAAAACCACAAAAGAAATTAATAAACATGTCAAAAATACAGCATGCCCTCACTAAATGTCATGAACTTTTCATAGTCTTAAAGAATTTAAATTTTATATGTATCGGTGTTGCTCTCAGTGCTTATTCTTATTTGAACCAAAAAAGTTCCATAAGACTTTTGCATGCGCAAAATTACTCGGCAAGGATTAAAACTGTAAGATAGAGAAGATCAACTGTGAATTCACTATCAGTTTGGCTTAAGTAAAACTCCAAGTCATCAGACAAATTATTATGTGTTATGAAATTAAAAAGAAGCAACACTCAAAAAGTCATGAGTCTAAAGTAAATATTGTGTCATATATTATAATGTAAATTTCTATTATCACAGTGAATATTTATTATTCTTTCCTCAAAAAAAAGTTGAATACAGTTTTCCCTCAGTGTCCCCAGGTATTGGTTTTAGAATTGCATTTTCAGACCAACAATAACAAAATCTGGCTAGGTGTGGTAGCACGTGCCTCTAATCCCAGCACTTGGGAGGCTGAGAGCACAGAATCACCACAAGTCTGAGGCCGCCTGGACTACATAGTGAGACCATGTCTCAAAAAACAAAACAAGCCAGGTGTGGTGGCGCATGCCTTTATTCCCAGCACTTGGGAGGTTGAGGTGGGAGGAGCGTTGTGAGTTCGAGGCCAACTTGGGCTACAACATGAGCGCAAGGCTGGCCTGAGCTACATAGTTCTACCCAGCCTCAAAAAACTAGGGCTGGGAGTTTGGCTCAGCAGCTTAGCGCCTGCCCTGGCAGGTGTGAGGTTGTGAATTCGATCCCCAGTGCCAAAAAAAAAAAATCTGCAAATACTGAAGTCCTTTATATAAAATGGCAAAGTATTTACATATAACCTATGTGCATCTTCCTGTACACTTTAAGTCATCTCTGGAATACATATAATACCTAAAGTATAAATGCTATGTGAATAGCTGTTATGCTGTATCATTTAGGGAACAACAAAAGAAAAAAATATAATTTTGAAAATATTTTTGGTCAGCGGTTTATTGAATATATAGATACAACATCCAAGAATTCAGAAGGTTAGTTGTATACCTTGACTTGAGAATAGTTACCATCTTAATAACCAAAAACTTTCCATGAACATAATCTTTTTTCTCATTTTATGGTGCTTTGCACAGTCTTCAAAGAATGTAAGTTCTACCTATAGTTTTTTAAAAATCACCTTGTCTTTGTATAGCACTTCAGAAATTACAGAATAAAGTCATCTGAATGATCTCATCTTATCCTCAAATATTCTGGGAAATAATTCTCGCCCCTCCCCTTTGTCTAGAGAAGAAATCACGGGTCATGCATGGATAGGTTCTTCCAAGATCTTAAAAGGAGGTGCTGTCACTTGAACTTAGTCACTCTGTTGCAGTGACATGCTCCTCCACCACTGTACAATGTCTCTGTTGAAAAGGTGAAATATGACCATGGAACCTCACCAAAGGAGAGAGCTTCTCAGAGCCTCGGCAGTACTTAAACAGTAATGTGTAGCAGGGCTTCAAACAAAACGCTTAAATTGAAGAAGAGTATGTAGTCATCCAACTGTTCGTATTTTTTTTTTTTTTTTGCTTTCTTGTACACTGTTTGGTGGTATCTAGATTACAATTACAATTGTTGTTTTTCTAAAGTATTAAATTTGGCTGAATTAAGGTTCCACAAATCAATGTTAGTGGACAAAAGTGCTGTGGTTCGTATTCATAATCCCAGCTGCTTGGGAAGCTGAGGCAGGAGGATTGGTGGTTCAAGACCCACACAGGCAACTTAATGAGATCCTGTCTCAAAATAAAAAGAAATAAAAAAGGACTGAGGATGTAGTTCAGCTGTCTTTGGGTTTAATCCCCAATACCACACACGCAGGCACACACACAAACACACACACAAAAGTATGACTGACATTTTATGCAAATTTATATTATGTGAAACTGAAATGATATAGAAAATTAATGAAGTCACACTTATGCAAAATTTTATATGATTAAAATTTAATTAAAGTTTTTAAAATTATATTTTTAAAGCTTGCAAGACAAGTGAATCACATTTGCATTATGCTGTCACTAAATGGCACTAATTATGGTTATCCTC
>RJWM01021947.1:0-34432 GCA_004363535.1 Dasyprocta punctata | reverse complement strand
TTTAAAAATAAGCTTAAAAAAGTTTCTATCACTCATTTTAAAGATGGCTACATAATTTTATGATTAAAATATATGAGTCAAGAGAAAGCGCCCAGTACTTTTCAATTACAATGAATATAACTGGCTAATCGGAATCACTAAATAACACAGAGAGTCTTCATTTCAAAATAACTTGTTAATTATAAAAATACAGATGATTTAAACCAACAGAATGAGTATTACATTGTATAAGATTAATAAAATGAAAAATTTCAACTAATAAATTGAAATAAAAACCTAATGCAATTCCTCTGTTAAGGTTTGGATATGGTTTGAATGTGTCTCCAAAGGGATTATGTATTAGAGCAGTGATGGTGGGCCTTCTAGAGCTTTCAATGATACGAACAGCCCATCGTGGCATGTGTGCCATAGGTTTGCATGACTCTATTAGAGTCTCTATCCTTAGTATGTACACGATTGGAAGTGACAGAACCCTGAAGAGGTGGGGCTAGAGGAAGGTGATTAGGTCACAGGGGGTGCTGCTCTAAGAAGGGATTAATGTAGCTCTTGAAGGCCCTCAGTCGGTTCTGCACATGGCTGGTTCCCATTCTCTACCCGCCATCTTGTGATTCACCCAGGGGGTTGGCCCAGTGTTTGGACCCTATTTCCCCTAGGATCATAAGTGAAATGAACATTTTTAATTTATGAAGTACCTAGACTCCAATATTGTATTTTTTTATTTCAAAGAAAAAAAAGAAAAAACAGAAAAATCAAGAAGTAAACAAACCTAAAAACCTAAAGCAGCAACAAAAACACAACAATAGCCATATGAGTTTTCAAAACAAGATGATAAAAAATTTAACAATGGTTGTTATACTTCATGTTGTTACCTTCAAAATAGTTGCTCAGGTTCAATATTGTCTTAAAGCAACAGAAAATGGACTAAAACATTGCTAAAAAAAGTGATCTTTCACTTCTGCTATTCTTTTACTTCAAAACCTTTTCATTTCATAATTTAGAATCATGAAGAATCCCAGAGACAACCAGTTTATGTGAGTGATATCTATAATATCATAGATTGCATCTGAGAAAAGTTTTTAATACTGCCTGGATCTATGCATAGGGGCCAGCAGTTATACTTACCACTGCTTTCCTTTACCTGTGCCTTCATCATTATAATCAACAAGGAAGTAATAAGGTCAGTACTATTGAGAAAATAGTTTTGAGCTTGCTGACCTCTTGAAAGGGATTCCAAGTTTCATTGAACTGGGGGAAGGCTGTGGCTCAGGGGAAGCACTAGCCTACATGTGTGAGACACTGGCTTCATGTTTGAAGACTGCAAAGACAAACAACAAACAGGGCCCAACCTCCCCCCAAAACAAACCAAGTTTCTATGAACTCTTTCTGACTAGGGCTGCCATAAAGGGTAAACGTTCCCCATGGCCAAAGAACAGCCAACACAGTTCTCTCTAGTTTCCATCATAAATTGTTATAAAACATTTAAATCATTCATTAAATATTTTGCTTTAGCTAAGCATGGTGGTGAACACCTGTAAACTAGCACACGGGAGGCTGAATAAAGCTGGTCACCACAAGTTCAAGGGAAGCTTGGGATACAGTTTGATCAAGACCAGTCTGAACTACATACAAGACCATGTATCAAAAACTTAAAACATAGTGTTTTTTTAAAAGAATTATTTATATATCGCATACAATTTATTTCCAAATAGCAAGGAATATAGTATTTGGTGGTATTTTAATACACTAATCAAAAATTCTTCTCAGACTTGAAAGAGATCAAAATATTATCGGAGAAGAGATAAATAAATGCCCCGCAGACAGAAACGTTCCTGTTTGTCCATATTCTCTACACCTGCACTTCAGGAATGAGACTTATCTTATACTTTTCCTTTCTTATTCTAAGCAAACATGCTTGTAAATAGCAACCCTTAAGCAATACATTATACATGATACATGCCATGGGTATCTGTTTTTTTAATGTATAGGACATGGGATCAAAGGAAACAGTCCTAGCATGAAGATTTGTTTCTGTCTTTTGAAATCTATAAGAGAAATACAAGACATAATGTAATGGATCTGTCAAAGGAAAATACCTGAATGGAAAAACTCATATATATACAGAGAGGTATCACAGAACACTTACTAGGCTATGTAAACACAAAAACTACCAGTGGTGTTTCTTCGTTCACTGTTACTGTAGAGTTCTTAACTTTACCAGGAATGAATACAACAGAAACCAAAATCTTTTTTTGCAAACTGTAAAATTCCCTGCAGTGCTACTGATATAAACTGAAATATAACTTTTTGGAAGGTGAGAAACAATTCTTTTTCTCTCCATGTTGCAGATGTTATTACAGCATGTGGAAATATAATAATGCTAAAATACTGCTAAAAACTTAGATTTCTCATTTAAATGGGAAAATATACATTTATCTTCTCTCTTTGATTTAAGAAAACTAAAAAATGTTTTAAAAATATTTTAAGATAATTTTAAAAACAAGTGACATATATGTCTATGCCAGCAGAAATAACTGTCACTATTTCTTTCCATAGTGCCCTCATTACAAAACCCACTACTGAAACTTGATTTCAAGTATGTTTTTAGTTAAAGAATTAGCCATTAAGGATAAAGATACAAAAGGAAAGCAGATTACTCATTGTGTGTGGCACAGAAAAAGATAGGATTAACAGTAACTGGACTTGCTGCAATGAATGAAAAATTCAGAAACTGACTCACTGTGCTAGTAGTATCCCTTGGTAAATTTATTAGAAAATCACTGTACAACTGATCTGAGTTAAGTGTATGGCATATAAAAATGTTTCAAAGAAGGTGACAAAAATTGCACCCAACTTCATAAAACAAGTAAGTAACTGGACATAAAGGATCAATTAGAAGTTGGCAAAATAAATAAATTGAGAGAAACCAAACACCAAAACATAGATATTGTAAAATGCCATTTATGCAAATTACCATGTGGGCAAAATTGATTTACACTGTTCAGAGTCGGAGTGGACTTGGGAAGGAGTGTGGCTGAGGGACATGACCAGGGAGCACTTCTGAGGCTTCCTCTGGGTGTCAGTTATCTGAATAATAACTTGATTTGAACTGTACAACTAAGACATGAAATTTTCTGGATTATTCCAGTAGAAAATTACATATGCATAAATGTATATGTACATCTGTATGCATATTTATTCCAAATGCCATTCAATTTGTAAAATACATAGCTTTTTGTAAAGTAAGGCTTGTTATATCGTAATACGAGATGTGACTGAAAAATATCTGTACTAGGAGACACATTGGCGTTAATCCTCCTCAAAATATTCTCTCTTGTTTGAACACACTCATGCTATCCTCCCTGCCACTTTCTGAAACACATGTAAATCCTCTTTTGTGAGTGACAGTTGCACTATCCTGGCTTCCTTGGGTTTCCTGAATGAATCTCTTTAAAACATTTACTTTTTAAGATCATTTTCACTTTGTGGAACAGCCAGAGGTCACACAGTGCCAGATCCAGTGGATAAGGTAGATGAGGATGCACTGTCCTGTTTCAGTGAACCCTTCTTATATGGCAGCTGGCAGCTGTGTTCATCAGAGTTTTAATCACACCTCAAAGGACACTCAGAAAACAGGGCTTTAAGAACTGCATTAGACAGTTGTAAGGATGATGAGATAAGTGTGTTTGGAGTGAAGCTAGGTTAGCTATTTGGAGGGGGATTTACAGCAATTTATCTTATCTTGTAACCATTTTTAAAAATTTAAATGCTCAGCATATATTTTGATTACCTTTTGAATTTTAAAATATGCCATAAAAAGCTAGCATAAAAATATAACCATATACGATATTCACTTTTCCCACATTTCCATGTTTTATATGTCCAACTTGAGATAGTGACAATGGAAGCCTAGAAAAACCCTTCCCTTCCCTTCCCTTCCCCTCTCTTCCCTTCTCCTCTCTTCCTTTTCCTCCACTTACCTCCTCCTCCCCCTCCCCCTTCTCTTCCATTCCCATTCCATCCCATTCCTTCCTTTCCAACGATGAAATTCAAGCTAGGGTATTACCTAGCAAAAACAAACTTTTGAACATTATGAATACCTGATCTACAAGGAAGTCTTTGAGAGGAAGAGGTCTTAAGCCCAAGCAGTGGGACGTGAGGATGAAGATTCAGGGAGAGTAAGTGGTGGCAGACCCATGGCAGAAGTGCACCGTAACAGAAAGGAAGAGTGAAGGGCTATGAGAATAGATCTGTTCCCTTGTGTTCCTTTGTAGTGTTTTACCACTTACATATCTAGCACCATCTTAGTCTCATGTAATTCCAGAAATGCTATCAGAGTTGAAGGTTAAGCTCTACTATTTCCTCGTCAATGACATACTCTCTCATATTTTCCAGCTGAAAGAAACCTCCTCTGATTTCAATAAATGCAAATGAGACAAAAAGTAAAATGCTGAGCAAATGATATACTTGTGGGTTTTTTGTCTGTAAAAAACTGACTTTTGTGGACAGGAACCATGGTTGATCTATTTACCCATTACACACAAGTAAATCATAGTGAATAGCAGCCTATGAACTTTTAAGTGTCATCTGAGTTAATAATTGAAATATTCCCATTAATAGCTGCAGATAACAGAAAATTTAGTTCTAAATGCAAAATTTCTGAAGTTATCCAGTTGATACCAGTTATTCGCATATTTAGATTCCAAAACTAGGCATGAATAAAAAACTCTGAAATGAATATATATAAATCACAACGAATCAAATACAGCAGAGTGAAGAAAGCTTTTGAGAGGCATGATAAAATTAGAAAACACTTATTCATATAAAAATTAAAAGTTGGCTTTACATAACATCAGTAAAGGTTTGTCTTCTAGAAGCCTATGCTAGATACAAAACAACTGTGTGATAATATAGATATGGTAATGTTTAGATGCAAAAAGAAGAACTATAAATGATGCTAATGAAGATTAGAAGTTCAAGGAAGGATAAAAAAAATGCATTCTGATTTTTGACCAAATACTTGCAGTAGGATAATGTTAGAGAGGAAAAGTAAAGGATATTCAGAGATTGGGCAGAATGGCAGGGGGATCTGTGGATTTCAGAACAGTCAGTGCAATGTGCAGTGTGAGTGAGCACATGTGTGTGTGTATGTATGTACACAGGCTGGAAGCAGAATCCAGGTCCTTGAGCATGCTAAGTATGAGGTGTTATCAAAACATACAGTGAATGTTTCAATTTTTTAAGAAAAGTCATTATGGTAAAAAACATTAATAACCCTCAAAAAACTCCCCTTGAATTCAAACACTCGTATCCATTCTTGCCACTTTGTGAAGCAGCTTTGAAGTCCTCTTCGATATTACAAATGTGTGATAAAACTACGGTCAATTCTGCTACCACATGCTATCTAAGGGAAAGGCAGGTTCTTAAGTCACTAGTGTGTCCTCATCCACCTTATTAATTGGATCAGGCACCGTGCAACCTCTGGCTCTTCCCCAAAGCCAAAATGGTCACAAAAGTTAAATGTTTTGAATCAGGATACTGAAGCAGCTATGAAAGTGCAATCAAAGACATTCACAAAATAGGACTTACAGAAATGCTTAAGAAAGGGGCAAGAATGAGGGAAGAAGTATATATCTACCTAGGCAAAATAGTTTGAGGAGGGTTCATGGTAATGTGTTCATTAGTATAATTAAAAAAATTTTTAACACTCACTGTAGCTTTCGATGACAAGTTGTACATGTCCTAACATTGAGCAATACCTCTAATCAGTCTCAAATTAGTACAGTGAGGAAAATGGTTTTTCTTCAGCAGTTGTCAGATTTGATAGGTCTAGCACAAATGTGAGAATCAAATATTGTATCCTTTTATAATTCAAGTTCCAAATTTTTCACATTTACATTACATGATAGAATACAATTTAATTTATGCATTTTAAATGTGCATTCAGACATCTAAAATAAATTTCATGTGCCTTCTTGCCTTTGATATCTGTCTAACATATGAGGCTGAAGTGAGGCTGATATAAGTTATGGAGCAATTTTTAACAAAATTATGCAAAGATTCAGTGATATAACTTTTTATACTCGGTAATCATCTTCTCATGAAACATGATAAAAATATTTAGATTCTAAAATAGTTTGTTTCTACAATCTTAAATTTAAAAGAACACATTAATCCATGAAATCCTTTTAAAAAACTTTTTTTCTGTTATGACTGAATCTGTAAAATTATTATTATATATCCATATCATACTTCACTACTCTTAGCATTGCTTAACATTCTGTGTGTGGCATGACAGTGTGACTAAGTTTATCATAAAGTAGCTAAGGTGGCCTGGTCTATCCCATAAGACACAACGGATTTCTTCTCTCCAAGTGTAAAAACATTTAGTTTTGACAAGTATAAATATAGTTCAAATGCAAGAAAGAAACATCCTTCCCTGGAGAAATGGCCACAGTTATTTCAGTCAACTGACAACTCCTCCTTACAAGAACACCAGCTGTTAAAATATGAGGCCTACTCAAAGGGCTTACTCTGGGTGAGGAAAGCAATTTCACTCTGCAGATTTGTCACTTTTTGCATGCATTTCATATTAAAAGGATCCATTATATTTTTTGTAATAATTGCAAGATTAAGGGCTTATTTGGATTTACTTAATAATATCAATGAAATGATTAAAACTATTTCAATGAATATCTTACAGAGATCCAAGTGCTAATGGAGGCACCACTTGTACTGTATTAAATGGAAACCTAATCACACAAAAGGAAAATCTCTTCCTCAACCTACACTAAAGCTATTAGACAGAATCCTACCTTTGGCTGTCTGAGAAATAAATAAAAAATAACAATCTAATCATAGTACCCAATCCACACCAGAAAACTACTTTTGAGAAACCACTGCAGCACCCACATGCAGTGAGATACATTTAGACACAGCGGAAGGTATGTCACAGTCATGGTGAAGAGAGATACACAGGAATGAAAAAAACGCAACCAAAACTTCACCAAATAGAATTCCTAATGGTAAAATCTTATGTATGATCAACCCTGTCTTCTGCATGAGCCATCATGACTTTAGTGACAGACCAAAGTCCTCCAATATCTCAGATGCTCTGAGCATCAAAAACCTGGCATGTGCTAATCTGTTTTAATATTTTTGGCAACAATAATTTTTAAATATTGACAATTCATTATTTACACACATGCATGCATATCATATTTTTAGTATCAAGATGATAAATGGTTAAAAATGAGAATGCTTTCTTAAGGCATTCCTTCCTTGCAATGTACTATATATTTGCTTGTTAGTTGCTGGGGATCAATCCCAAGGTCTGACACATGCTATTGTATTTATTTTTAGACTTCAGTTTGTTTAGCTGTATACTTGTTACAGTTTTCTCTATATTTTACAAACTCATTAACTGGTAGAAGGAATAGAGATTCTTGAATAAAAAATCCTTATGAAAAAGATCATCATACTCAATTAAATAAAATGAATTCACTAAACAAGTCACTTATAATTTAAAATTACCATGCAGAAAAATCAGAAAATACAAAAACTTACACTGAATGACTTCACTGGTTTCTGGGAAGAGATAATACTAGTGAACAAATACTTAGGAGATACAATTTTTACTCAATTTATCAGGAAATTTTATTAGTCCTAGGCATGGTGGCACAGCCCTGTAATCCTAGTTCTTTGGGAGACTGAGGCAGGAGGATCACAAGTTCAAGCCCATTCATAGCAACTTAATGACATACTGAGACCTGATCTCAAAATCAAGAGAAAAAGGGCTGAGTATTTGGCTCATTCCAAAGTCCTGAGTTCAATCCTCTGTACTGCAA
Organism: Dasyprocta punctata; assembly: GCA_004363535.1. NCBI lineage: Eukaryota > Metazoa > Chordata > Mammalia > Rodentia > Dasyproctidae > Dasyprocta > Dasyprocta punctata. Next base: position 26,588 of record RJWM01021947.1, on the reverse strand, counting down.
GAAATGAAAGAAAAAACTTTATCATAATTTTAAACTTCTAGCCAGGGATTTAGCTCAGTGGCACAGTGCCTGCCTGGCAAACATGAGGTCCTGGATTCAATTCTCAGTATCCCCCCAAAAATATAAAAATATATGCATATAATTTTCTACTAACCAACTTTATTAAAATCAAGGACCTTTTCTTTCTAACCAGTGTTATCACAAGGTATTTTAATTTGTTATTTTAGTTAAGTAATATTTTATATAGTTTAAATGTATTAAATTTCATACACCAGATACCAAATGAATGTTTTTCCATTGCTTTTAAAGGCCAAATAACTCTTTAACAATAATATTTTACTAGATTATGACAAATGTTTCACAAAAATTAGCCATTAATTTGTATTTTCTCTTTCTTCCTATATGGTTAGGGAGTAATTGTTAACAAAGACTTAACTTTTAACTTAATCTTCAGAGAAAATTTTGCTTTTGAAAGTCGTTAAAATATATTTATTTAGTCTCTCAGGTAATGAATCCAGTCCTAGAGAGTACTGTCAAAATAATAACATGCAGACTATGTCATGAAACAATAAAAGATATAATAAATTTTAATGTTTCCCAGGTGTGATTTCTAACATTAGCATTTTGGTGATATGGAGAATAGCTAGGTATTGAAGAACCACTTCAAGCTACGCTAAGACACAAGATACACATCCCTTTGCGCTCTGCCCCAGGTACAGTACCATGGTGAAAGCTCGCGCTGCACGCCTAAAGGCAGGAGCGGTGGCCGTGTCATACCTCTGAGACATAATCTTATAGGCATCGGGCAGGTAACATCGGATGTTCTCCATCTGAGCTGGGTCGGAGTCACAGATCTTGTCGTCGGTCCTCCCGTAGTTGGCACTTTCGATCATGATGACATCAGTCCCAGGACAGCGGAGTTCGATGGGGTAGCTCTCGCAGGACAGCTCCCTGCGGACCACGGCCATGGGGATCGGGGCGCGGCTGAAAGCTGGGAGGGAGAAACAAGAAGTCAGGGTCACACACAGGGTGGGCAGGAGAGGGGTAAAGCAGTTAGTATTCACCATTTCAGCCAAAACAGGATATTACTCCCTTCTTACAGTTTTTGCTTACAAATCTAACAAAAGCAATTATTTCTTGAAAGCGTCATTTTTTTTCCTTTCTTATTAGTGGAAAAAAAGGGGAGCTCTGGATTTTCTACTACAATTTTGGCTGCTGTGGGAGATTAAGACCGTACAGAAATATGTATCATATAGTTTATAGAATAGGCTATTCAGGTAGATCACGGGGTTTCTTTCTTGTTTCACTCTAATGAAATCATAACCACAAAATGGTACTGATGTTGACTTTGAATATTTTACTTCAACTTTCAAAGTTGCGTTGTTTTAGGTAATAACATAATCAGCATACTTCATAATTTAGTTGTGGAAATATACATGCACTTTAAGAAAATAAAGATTTGTATAGAGAAATATTATCTTTTCTTTTAGCTCCTTTACCATACTCTCCCTCCACTGTAAAGAGGGAGCCAATTACAATTTGGTGACCTGTCTATTAGCACTTTTTGTGTCAAAACAGGCATGGTATGTGGACTCCCACTCTGCTCTTGTACATTTTACTTAGGTAATTTTACAGAAACAGTATCATATGTTGTTTGACACTTTGCATTATCTCCTTTATAAATTTAATGTATGATGAAAGTCTTTTCATTTCTGGATATTATTTACTTCATTTTTATAGCAATTATAATGGGTAGATTTTAACTACATATGTAAATATACTGTATCTGTATATATGTACTCATAAATTATGAAGGAATCAATACCTGGAAATGAAAAACTCCATCATGTATCATTGCAATAATAAAGAAATAATAGGTATTTAATAAATCAACATTAATAAATGGTATGTATTTAATAAATATAATAAATAATAATTTTATAATAAAATAATATATGTCCTTTGAGCATCTAGAGCATCTCAATGTTTTTGGGGCTTAATAGTATCAAGAAATATAATCACGCCTTGGAAATAATATTTTGGAAAGAATATACCTTGGAAATAATATTTTGGAAAGATCATCATCATCTAAATATATTTTATGGTACATTTCTACAAGTTAAATTGATGGATCAAAGGACAAATACATTTAAAATTTAGCAAGTATCAACTGATTTAAAAAAAACAATAAAAATACGCATGTCCTCCAATGGTACTTACTTTCTTCAAAATTAAATACTATCAATTCCTTTAGAGTTTGCAAATTTGATGGAATGGCATATTTTATTTTTACTTACAGTTGAGTATATTTTTGTGTTTTCTACCTCTTATATTTCTTTAATCTTTGAATTGCTTGCTCACTTTTATGTAAGGCTTGCTATTGTAAAAGTTCTCTGTATAGCAACAAAACTAAATATTTGTCCTTTACATTTGTGACAAATGTTTTTCCAAACCATTTTATGTTAGATGTTTGATAAACATAAGTATTTTTATGCAGAAAATTCTTTTCATGTCAGCACATTATTGGAAGAAAGTCAAATGTTTGACTGTAAAAAACAAGCCTTTAAAAGCATACAATTTAAATTCTAAATGAAGTATTTACCAACTGTCAAGTATATGGATTTCCACACAAAAAATCAGTTATGGAGGAACGTATGTGATGGGTTAAATTCTCAGTGGTAGTTAACTCATTTATGTGCACATACACAAAAACATGTACTTAAATGAAAACCCCAACTTTTCAAGTGTATGTGGTTTTCATGTTTGTAAGCATGAAATGTGAAAGGAAAAGAAGGAAGGAGAAAAGAAGGGAGGAGGCAAGAAGTGGGAAAAAGATAAATTTTATAAACATAAACACTTTAGCTTGAATCAATATATTGATTCAGGCTTTGAAATGTACCTAAATTATTTCAAAACTGAGAATGACGTGAGTGTTTTCCTCATTTCTGTGATAATTTTGAAAAAAAAAAATGACTGTACCATAGGCCCCTCCTGAGCAGGTCACTGGGTTAAAGTCCTTCTGGCTGCACTATACACTTAATTTCCTCTGCTGGCATTGAGCATCTATCTCTGTCTCTCTGTCTCCCCCACGGCCACTCCTGATCTGATCTAGCACATTCATAGGAGAGTTAACATACTTACAGGCTGGATGCTACATTATTTTAAAGTTTGCTCTTCAGTCAACGTTTTGGCGGGGTACTTTTGCAAGAGAAACTAACTTTTTATTGTTTGTTCCTTAAACAAATGCCCTTGCTCCTCATGCAGAAATTGAATTGCTGTTTAAACATGATGTCTTTCTCAACACAAAGATATAATTTGAATGAAAAAAGACGTTTTCATTAATGTGTTTACATTTTTAAAAATGGAATCATTGAAAAATAAAAATGCTTCAATTCAAATATCTAGTTTCACAATTTTTCACTTGAAATGGGATTATAAGTTGTTTTGCTTCACAAAAAGTCAAGATAAGCAGAAATTTTGCAGTGCTTTATAGTAGATTTTACACATTTGTTATAAGTTGTTTCTTAACTTTGGTGAAGCCATTTAAGAAAAATTACCTCGGAACAGCTTCCAAACATTGAATTCATCTGGCCATGTTATGTTGACTTAACCAGTCAATTAAGTTTTAAAAAAGTTAATTAAACAAAAAAACAACACATAAGCAAATCATGCTGTCAAAGCATTTGTTAGACTAAGTGGACAATTTAGCTGATTAAACTCATCAGTCAATTTTGCCAAAACACTGACATAGCTTTAATCTGCGTCTTCATTGTCAAAAATATGATTTAGAATCAGACACGAAACAGATGGAATGTCAAATAAAACATAGAGGCACAAATTTTCCATGTTTCTCTTTTGGACCTGTAAGTGTGATTCAAAACTAAGTATGTGGCAAATTTTATAAGATCTAGGGTTGATTTGTGGGAACTTTCTTACATTTAACACGTGATTATATTTGTTTCAGTAACCCAATGACATTACACTCGGTAAATGATGGATGCTTTATTTAAAAAAATGTGTAAGTGGAAACTATAACATTATATAATTAGCTATTTAAATTACTTTTAATTATATTGCTAAGTATTTTAATGAGCAACTGAACTCCAAAGGAAAGAGATGGCTTAAGCTAAAAATAAGGATTTTAACCATTCAGTTATCATGCTACCAAAAGAAATAATTTGGTTACAAGAGAAAAAGGACCATGACAGAAAAAATGTGAATGATTCAAACCAGGTGGCCAGTCTATTTCATGTTGTGTCTGGGTAATACTGCACTGGGCACTGTGCAATACTGTGTAACACAGTGTCAACAGTGGCCATGGCAGAGTAACATGGTGCAAAGGCAGCAGATAAGGACAGTACCTTCTTGAGGTCCTGCCCACCTTTGTCCCATGAAAGAAATCTGTTGCAACAAGGAATGTAGAGTTACTCACTAGATGTGTCACAAATATTTGCTGAATAAATTAGAACAGTGTTAGCTGTGAAATGTGGTATCTTTCTGGTAGAACACCAGACATTAGAACTATTCACTGACTAAGAAGGACTAAAGCACAAGAACTAAAATTAAGCTTCTCAGCTAAGGATGGCCAGAACCCCAGGAAGCCCCTAAATTCCATGTCAGTTATCCACCTAATAAAAGTTCTTTTGATCATAGAGCAACTGTGAGGAAATCAAGTACAAAGAAACATCAAATAAGGAGAGGATGAACTCCCTGTGTTGCTTGCACGTGAGTTTCAGCAGAAATCATTCTTTAGTTCCTTTTCAAAACCTGCAGCCATTCTGTTGCTGAAACCTCTTCCTGTTTCCTCTCCTTGGGCGCCCCCGTTAGCTGGTGAGCTGCTCAGCAGAGTCTGAGGTGACACATAGGAAGTGCATGTCAGGGTCACTACAGATGGCATTTGGGGATTAGAAACAGGAAACCAAACGAGGGTCTGGTAATTTCTTCTGGACCTCGGGACAGGCATCCGAAACTTTCACAGGTTAGAACCAGTGGGCCCTGGGGGGGCGCCTTTCAAAGAAGGTACTGTTATACATGACATAAAATCACAGGAAAATGTTTCTAAATAAGAGTAAGTAAGAGATCAATCGCAAAATAAAGGATAAGGAGTCAGCTGGCACAGTATAATTAGTTCAGTTTTACATATATTGAATTTAAGGTGTCAAAAAATATCTGAATATGTGCAACAGTCAGATTCATGAGTCAGCTGGATTCTAGAACTCAGAAGTACACGGGCTAACACCATAGCAATACGTGAATAGTTCAAAGAGTACACTAGAGAAAGAGAGAAGAATGAACACAGAATTTGGAACATCGGTGGGCACCAAACATTTACAGAAATGATATCTTTGTCTTGCCCTATTTCTTTGTTGCAATTATGAAAGCATTAGTGAAACAGTCCACATTTGAATTCATTTTTCGATTTTCTCTCTTCTATATTTTGCTTACTCCAAGCCCTATGTATATACAAAGTAAAAATTCTACTAGATTTTTTTAAAAAATAAAAAAGCAAGTTACAAGGTTATCTTGTAGTAGTAAAGATGAGAGAAGACAGTTACATTAAATGGGTAAGGACGGAAAGCATATTTGATCTATGCTTAGGAATAGAAAAATCACATGCTTTGATGACTAACTGAACACAAGAGTGAACTAAAGAGTGACGATGACCAGGAAGATTCTGGATAAGGAAATGGTCAGACTACAATGATGAACAAAATCTAGCAAGAAGCTGCATATACTGTGGTACCTCTACTTATGAACACTTTTGTTTGCAAACAATTTGGTTTGTGAGCAGAGCATTTGGCAACATTTTGGTTTTGTTTGTAAACTCTGCCTTGGGTGACAAACACAACTGTGGCCATTTTTCCCGTGCAAATGGAAACATGGCCAACTTTTCAAATATTGTAGAACAAATTAAATTCATGAACTGAAGTACCAATGCACAAGTCTATAAAGTCTATTTTTCAGAAGAAAAATCGGTTAGCTTCATAATTGTAAGCAGACAGAGGCTGGTGGTGTAACTCAGTAGAGTAATGCTTGTCTCTCATGCAGGAGGCTCTGGGTGCAACCCCCAGTGCTTAAGGAAAAAATAAAGAGGAGAAGAGAATAAGAAAGGTGAGAGGAGAAGGAAAACTGCAGCTGTAGATAAGGTAACCTAGAAAAGGAGTGTAAATTCTTTTAGAGAGTACCGTGTGACAATTTTAAAGTATGTTCATGATTCTTCATTACCATTCCATTATTCCTCCCTTACTTTTTTTCACTTATTTATTTACTTTGGAGATTAATAATGGTTAATATGTTGAGTATTGTTATCTTCAAAGTAGTTGCTCAGGCTGCAAGATACAGACGTAGTGTAACTATCTATCTTTTTCCCTTCTTTCTTTCCCTGCCTTTCCTCCATTCCAGTTGTTTTTTCCTATTGAGCAGTTTCTTCCCCTTTCACTTTCACAATATCTATTGTACATTTGGATCTTATTTCCTCTTTCAGTGTTTTATACTAGGGAGACAACACGATGTCTACACATGCGAGTCTCATTTATTCCCTTATTCTTGAATGTGAACTGCAGTTGGTGACTCTCTTCCAATAGACACCGTGTGGTTAGAAATGACTCTGTGAGGGGCCAGAAATGTAGTTCAGTGGCACAGCACCTGCCTGGCAAAAGCAAGGTCCTGAACTCAATTCCAGATACAAAAAAAAAAAAAAAAAAGACTGATTTTCAAGAGCACTTCATTAAAAGGACAGCATGGTCTCATTCTGTCTTGGAGGGGAGGGTCACATAACACTGTGCAAAACAGGCCATCATATCTTGTGAACACTCATGCAGCCCCATAGAGATCCAGGGGAAAAGGATTGAGGTCCCCTGCTGAAGGCCAGCAGGATGGCACGTGAGTGAGGCAACCTGGGGTAACCCTGGGCCACCACAGAACCTGCACTGGGTAACTGTAACCCAGTGAGAGAACCCCGAACCTCAACCAACTAATTGAACTACTCCTGCATTCCTAACCTGCAGAGACTGGGTTAAGATTTAAAAATGTTTATTGCTTAAATCTACTGAGTTATGCATAACACAACCGAGGACCAAGTCTGAAGGCAAGTTGACACTGACACTGCTGAATGGATACTAAAGATTCACAAAATTAGTAAAAGAAAAGTATTATGAATGACCCAAATGGATAGTCTAATAGATCTTTCTTGGTTTAAAAAGCAATTAGGTCGCTAGTTCAATATATGTGTAGAAGAAGTACTGAATTAGAAAAAGGTGTTAAAAAAAGCTTTTCTTCCCTGTATCCTGATGATTACAAGAAGAAAAGAAAGGCTTTTCTGAAAATTAAAATTGACAATGAAAACAGATCTGGTGCCTTTTGAGGAAGAAGTTAATTAAACTATTTGTAAGTCAACGCTAATGATTTTAAAGGAGTTTCTTAATTATAGACAGGGACACTTACACAGCTCAAAGTGGACCTGTTCTACGCTATTGGCAATGACTTTGGAAAACACTTCATTAGTAAAATTTTACCATAAAACAAATATTATCAATCCTGCTTCAGCAGACCCTCTGACCTAATTTTCTTAAATGCTTCTATTTTCTCTGTACCATTTTACATGCCAACACATTCACTTAAGATTTAAAAATGTGCTCTGAAAATCTAGACCAAAATATTTGGCAGTGAAAATAACTTGGAAGCTGAATGAAATATCAACTCATCATCTACTTTCTTTAAAAGTACATCTGCTACCACTAGGCTTTTAATATAATAAATTAGAACAAGTCAGTTCTAACAAAAATACATATAATTTAAATGATATTTCAGCATTTAATTAAATGCAACATAATGACAATTAGAGTTGATACCCTGAAAGGGTAACCAAAGGCAAGTATGTTCTGAGATCAAAATGAAAATTTAAATTAATTTATACATGTATATATGTATATATACATATTTTTTTTGAGACAGGGTCTTATTATGTAAGTTCAAGCTGGCCTGGACTCACTATGTAATCTAGACTGGCTTTGATTTCACAGCAATCCATCTGCCTCAGCTTCCTGAGAGCAGGAATTACAGGCATGTGCCACTACAGCCAGCCAGAAAATTTAAATTTAAATGAAATTTTTAAAGTTGAAATTTTGAAAATACAGGAAAAAGAATTCCAGTGAATGGACCACCAAAAAAATAATAATAATAAAGGTCAACTATTCTTTTAACTTCTGGAACTTGAGGATAAAGATAAATAAATCTTCTTGAGAATATATATCTGAAAATATGGATTTCAAATAAAATTTTCCACATGCAGAAAGTTTAAAAAATGCAATAAGTATTTGAATAAATGAATCCATTATCTAGTTGCTGTAACTTTTTAACATTTAATAAAATTATATTCCATACTATCTTCCAATTATATTCCTGAGGGAAAATTTGTCTAAACCTGGGTCAAATTTCACATAGTACAATTTTCCCAACCTTCCTCTAAACGTCACAAACTTCCAACTGAGTGTTCAACATGCTTTTAAGAATAAGAATTACAATTTCATTATAAACAGAAATCTGGTTAAAAAAAGAAATTATATAATTCAAAAGGAATTAAAAAGGTGTGAGTTACACGTTAAGACATAGGTGTTGTCTTGTCTCTCTTCACATTACGTATTCTCTCAGGTCTTGTGTTGGTCGTACAAAGCATACAATTTCCGAGAGTCTAAGAAAAGCTTCAGCGTTATTATGTGAATCAAAAAAAAAAAATGATGAAAATTCGTGTGAATGTGACAAAATGTCAAAAAGCAAGATACAGTATTTGTGATTACTAAACCCAAAAAGTTAAAAGACATTAAAGAACATACGGGAATGTTCAGAATGGGGCAGCGGAGATGGGCAGATGACCCAGAACAATGGTAATGAGGATCTCCTGGTCTCCACGGTCCTCAAAAAGCTTGGAGGTAGAGAATGTATCCACACAAGCCAAGGAAAAGCTTAAGGCATCAGAGACACAATGAATTACATGCAACAGATATAAAGAACTTCAAAAATTAACAGGAAGTAAAGCAAGGAACATGTGTTAGGGGTACTAAAAAAAGTTTCTTGAAAGAAGCAGACTTGGGTTGGCCCATTAAAAACAGAACAAGATGTACAGATGCAGGAGAAGGACAGGAAAATATTCCAAGCAGAAAGTCTTAATAAAGAAGATAGTCAAATTCAGAAGAGTTTTAAAGTCAGATACAGAATACAGTTCAAGTGTTTCAATGTAGTAGAGATTTTGATAAACAACATAATAAAAATAATAAAATAAAATTAAACATTATTAGTCAATAGATTGCTCAATACATTCAAATAAGTAAAAAGAGAATGTAAAAATGAGGTATATATTGCAAAAAACATTGCTTAAGGTGATCTGACAGTAATAATTGTTGGTATTAATTAAGGGTTTGTACCAGGTCCTTAAAAGTATCAATTTCTTTCAAACTCTCAATATAAAAGTTTGGCAATACCATCACAGACAACATTAGAAGAGGACTTTTTGCAGGGGATACATGAGGTGAAGTAAGAATATCACACTAGTAAACTATGATATAAAAATTATGGATTGCTATTCCTTTAGTAAAATGAAGTTTAATTCCTGGTATAAATGTAGGCTAAGCATCTTATTCATTGTGTCGATCAAGAGCTTTTCTTTCCTACAACACAAAACAGAGTAATAATAGGCCTTTCAGAAATAAACTAGTTTTCCGAGTAATTTGGTATTATATCATGAAACTAACATGAAAATCTTCTCTGTTAACAATCTACTGCATAAAATGGAAAATCATTAATTTTTAAAATGGGAAATTCATTTTTCAAATGTAAAATAACTTTATATTATTTAAGTATATAATTATTGTACTATATAAGCTTAATAAATTTAAACGTATTATTTTTGTTAGAATAGAAAAATATGTAATTAAGCAAGTTTAACCAAATTTAGTGAAAGATAAACAAATTTCAAATAACAGAGGTCACAGGTAGAATGTTACACACTTACAACTCTGAAGGTAAGTGAAGGAATTACTAAATAGCACATCCTACTCAGAAACTCACAAGCATCATCTCTTTTTATTCTTTCTGTCCTCCCCTTGTTTCTCTCTTCCTCTTCCCTCTCTGTCTCTTTCACTAACACACACACACACACACACACACACACAAATACCTTAGAAAGGATAGTGATTTTTTGTTTCATTTTATGTTTTACCCATAAGCAAAGTAAAGCTACAGCATTTTTTAAATGGTAAAACATTTCTATCAGACGCAGCAACATGAACCTTCCCCAGTGGAGACCCTGTTATAATTTAACTGGTGATACTTCAGCATTACAGAAGTATATATAGGAAATTTATAATCATTTCTCCTTAATGGTTGCAGTAGCTTTAATGGAAAGCAAGCCCCTTTGTTCACCCAGTTAGTGAGATACCCAGTTGAACTTAGAACAATGAACCTAACCATAAAGAGCCTGACCAAATCCATACTTTCACATCATTAAGATTTTTAACCAGATTTTCTACCACCTGTTCATGGCAGTTAAACATTGACATTCATTCTGCTAGAATATATTTGCTAGAAATAAATCTGCAAACTGACTATGCTACTTGTAAAATCAAATGTTTATTCTTTATTACCAGCAAACTTTTATTAGCAATATTTTTAAGCAAATAAATTTTATTCTGAAAGACAAAAAGTCAGTTCTCATATGAACTTTCTAAAATCTTATGAATGAACTGCAAAAACCACATTAAAACATCACGGGAAATGGATGATACAAGATACATGAAAAAGTGCTTTTACATGGAGGAAAACTGTCACGAAATGACACAGGGCAGCAGAGGACATAATACTAAAAAACAAACATTTATGTCGAGCAGTTAAGGCATTTGAAGAGCTTGTTCATTAAGAACAACTTTCATTTCATCTTATACTCCTGAAATGATAATCTGTAGATTTATTAAAATGTTTGAGATATTTTTAGTCACATAAAGTCTTGTGCATGCTTGTGATCCTAACAGCCTGCAAGGCTGAGGTAGGAGTATAGCAGATTTAACACCATGGCAGAGGCAATTTGGCAACGTAGCGAGACCTTGTCTCTAAAATAAAATAAAATATAAAAGGACTAGTGATGTGGATATGTGTAAAGGCCCTCAGTTCAATCCCCAGTTCTGCAAAAAATAGAAAAGAAAAGAAAAAAAGGAAAGAATAACACACACAAAAAAAGTTCAGCATATTCATATTAGAAGACCTCAATATGTAATTCATTGTTAATATTAAAAGTCTCCAATCATCTGAGATGAATACATATCTCTCAGAAGAAGAAATACAAATGGCAAATAAATATATGAAAAATGTTCAACATCAATGGTCATTCTGGAAATGCAAATAAAACAACACTGAGATTCCATCTCATGCCAGAAAGAATGACCAAGATTAAAAAATCAACCAACAACACACACTGGAGGGGCTGTGGGGAAAAACGAACTCTTCTTCACTGTTGGTGGGAGTGTAGACTGGTGCAACCACTGTGGAAGTCAGTGTGGAGATTCCTCAAGAAGCTAGGATTAGAGATCCCATTCAACCCAGCTATCCCACTTCTGGGCATTTTCCCAGAAGAACTGAAAACATCATACCACAATGATATTTGTGTACCCATGTTTATAGCAACCCAATTTGTAATAGCCAGATCTTGGAAACAACCCAAGCCCATCAATCAAAGAATGGATAAAAAAGATGTAGTATTTTTATGCAGTGGAGCACTACTCAGCTATCAAGAAAGATGGCATCAAGATCTTTATAAATAAATGGACATGACTTGGGACTATACTCATAAGTGAAATAAATCAAACTCATTTGTGTAAATACCATACTGTCTTGCTAGTGTAAGAAACTGAAAAAGTATATACAATCCAAAATCTACAAGAAATACTGTGGAAGAGTAAGATACTGCTTAAAGAGGAAAAGTAATTAGGATAGGGGAAAGGAAGAAAGAAGGAAGAAAAAAGGAAAAAGACATATATACACACACACACACACACACACACACACACTTACACACATAAGATAGCTAAAATGAGTATACTACTAAATGCATTAGTTATTGGAAAAGAACAGTTAATACTCAGATGATTAGATCAATTTTACATGTCTATATCTGTTAATCTAAACAACCCTTTTGAAGGTAATGATGTGTAATATTACGATTGTTAAATTCCTATCATCTTGTTTTGTAAATCTATACTGTTATTGCATAGAATTTGCTGTTGCTGTTTGCCTCTTTTGCTTTTTGCTCTTTTCTGTGACTTTTTTCTCTTAAATTAAAAAAAAAAAGTCCCCAAGGTATTTTATCAAAAATTGCAGTTTCAGTCATTTTCTCAAAAATACTGATTGCATTTTACATCAATTAAATGACAAAATGAAAACCTTCTTCACAAATGTCAGCTGATTTTTTAATAACTATCTGTGTATTCTTAAAACATGAGGTAATAATGACTGACGTAGGCCATGGAATGCAATTTCCCCTTTACTTTTATGTTGTGAGTCACAGAAAGCATCTATAAACTTAATCATCCTTTCTGCTCTGCCCTTCAGTGACTTAACTGCTCCACATAAATGTCTGTTTTTTAATATTATGGCCTCCACTTCCTGTACTAGGAGTTTGAGCAAGACTGAGTGAGATATTCCAGTTTGAATAAAGAAAAGATGTCATGCTTTTTAAGATTTAGAATTATGTTTAGCAATCTTTAAAATAATTTCTGACAGATCATATATCCATCATTAGAAATTTATGAATTTAAAATTACTCCCTAAATTGACATATCCAGAATTCAGTGAATTTAGTTTTAACTACATCCTTCTGTTGATCTATTTCCATGCTCAATAACCATTTCCTCCCCTGGTATTTTCAAAATCCTTGTCTGATGCCAATTGTTGATATATTTACCTACACTCTAAATAGGATTCATTCCTTAATATTTGAAACAAAGATTTTTTAAAAATTTCCCTCATCACTGAATGTAACCAATATGTTTATATGGCATTTTGCTAATAATCTTATCTCAACATTCAAATTTCAATGTTATTATTAATTTCTAATGGGATATGCTGATATTTATGAATGATGACTATATACAAATACCATATGATAACGATTCTGTTTATGCTGACTTTTAAAATATATACAAGATGATAAAAGTTGTATGTGCATTGTGTATATACACACAATTGCATATATGATTGTTTTATGAAGGTGTAGGGTTTTTTAGCTACTTTTCTACTATGCAGATAGATTAAGTTTGATGAAGGCATACTTTTCCTCTTGGATTGACTAGCTGCATATCTGGAAGGGGACATATAGAAGTATGCACACTAGTCATAAACTAGTTAGGATTAGGTAATAGATGTCACTTGATTTAAGATTAAAAATATTTAATTTTAAACACATAGTTTTAATTTTTTTCATAGTTCTTCGTTTTTCTTTCTGTACGCTTTTTTAACCAAAGTTTCTCATTGCTCTGACTCATCAAAAAAGAGATTAGTGACTCATAAAGTCAAGTATCCTATAATAAAATATGAATAATGTCTAATATTTCACAATTAACATGCTTTATCTGTTAATCTTTTATAACTGTTCAAATCTACAGCACAGTGAATGCAATTTAGTTGACTTCTTGGGTATTTCTTGAATGCAAGTTGGTAGAAGTATTTTTCTTCTACTCTTATATTTAACAGTCTTAATTGAACAGCATTCTTGTCCAAAGACTCTCCAAACAAGAAATTCTAGATCAAAGACAGGTAGGAAGTATAGAATAATAGAATTTCCATTTCATAGAAAACTAATAGTAGATGAATATAAAATTGAAAACAAAACTTCATTAAATTAGGACTATATTAGATCCTCTTGAAGAGAAAAATGAAAAGTAAATGTTCACTCCATTCCCTCACTCCATGTGTACTAAATTTCTTCACCACATATGACTCAATTTAGGCACTTGAAACACTGAAAATAAAAATTATATTTTCCTTCTAGAGAACTGCAACTCAGATAAATTCAAATATGCTTAAAATTTGTGTATTATAATAATGATAACACCTACATTCAATTTGATTACCTTATACCTATTATTTGGGAAAAAAATATAGCTAAACATGGAAGTTTTTCCTGAGTACTCAAGATTATAAAATACTGGGCTAATATTAGTCACAGGTAGAGACTCAACTACGATAACACAGATCAAGCTGGCTCTCGCCCCTCACACAGTGCTCTGCACACTGTCGGTGTGAATTGTTATTGAATAAACACCTTTATGTCTCTAGATTTTTACTGTAAAAAATATTTGCTCTTTAGTCCTGAGATTTAGCTAAATTGACCCATAAATCTTTTTTCAGAAGCACCCTACTTCTGAAATAAATCAGAAGTTTTAAGATTACAACTAGCAATATAAACAGATTCAAACTGTATGTCTGGCATGAAAAAACTAGTAGGTTTTTTATTTGCCACAGTTATTATTTACATGAAAATATTTGAGAAGCCAAGATGCCAAAAGTTTACTCAGGTGGACTCAGAGAGAAACTCTGAGAACACATGAACTGTGATATATACAAAAATTCTGCATCACGACGGTGTATAATTTCACATGATAAAATTAATGCACAATATATTATTTAGGGAAATTAACTGCAACAAAACTGAGGTTTATATAAATCACAAATTATCGGTACATTATTTATAGTGTTTTGTGATACTACACTGCTATAATACCATTATTCACAGAAGATATGATTTAAATTTATTAAGGACTGGGAAATGTATTTTTCAACATATAAATTGAACAACTGGTTAAACTGTAATCCCTCAGATAATTCATATTATCAAGGAAATTACTCTTTGATTTGCATGCATTTAATTTTGTTTCCTTTTTCACACTACAATATTCATATACATTAAGAATTTTAACATGCAATACTACATTGCTACAGTTTGGTTCACAAAACAAAAGACTCAGAATCTTAGTAAATTGCAGTTTCCACTGAAGCACAGAAGACTCAACAAGAATAACCTCACAGATACCCTACTATTTGTTAAAAGGTAATGTTTCCTCAGTACTGGGGTCCCCTGATAAGGTTCTGTGGAAGAATTAGCAATCTAGTAGCATAATATCGGCACTTTTAAAGACGTGATAGAGCCGGGCGTGGTGGCGCACACCTTTAATCCCAGCACTGGGAGGCTGAGGTAGGAGGAGCGTTGTGTGTTCAAGGCCGGCTTGGGCTACAACGCGAGCACAAGGACCACCTCAGTTACATAGTGCGACCCTGCCTCAGAAAACTAGGGCAGGGAGTTTGGCTCAGTGGGTTAAGCACCTGCCAGGTAGGCGCGAGGTTGTGACTTCAATCCCTGGTGCTGTGAAAGAAAGAAAGAAAGAAAGAAAGAAAGAAAGAAAGAAAGAAAGAAAGAAAGAAAAAAGAAAGAAAGAAAGAAGTGATAAATTGCATGATTGTAGTCTTTGCATGGTTTATGGGCTTGTTTACCATAACACTAAATCTAAGAAGTAAGTTTTGCCAAGAAAATGGATTTAAAAGAAGCCAAGAGAATTTTCAAAAACTCTAGCAAATATTATTAAAATCTTCAAAAACATACAAATAGTACATTGGGAAAAAGTCAGATGTGAACTTCTTTTTATTTGTTAGTTAATACAATTTATTTATCAACCATTCATTCCACAAGCAGCTGTTGAGTTTTATTATATGCCAAGAAATGAGCTTTTTTCTCTGAGAGATGAATATGAATGCAATGAATACGAATGATATGATTCCTGTCCAAAAATTATTAATTCATGAGCAACTTTCTCAATATTTTTGTTTGGTTTTGCTTTTTGTTTTTCAGTGCTGGGGATCAAGCAAGGCCCTGGTACATGCTAAGCAAGTGTTCTGCCACTGAGCTGCACCTCCAGCCCTCAGACATTTTAAGTACTAGTTGTCTTTTGTATTAAATGAAGACATTAATTTGTTTCTCCCTCATAGGAATTAACTCAATTGTCAAGCACAGGATTGGGCACATATAAAGAAATCAATGTCACACACTTAGTATGTTTTAATACTGCTGGGGTTTTAAGTGAATGAAAAATATTCAACCAAAATCATCCCTGGTAGGACAAATGCTCTAAATAAAGGCACAGAGTACCATCATAGAGCTCTAAGTACACAGAATGTGATCAGCATACTCCACAAATGTATAAAAAATTATATATATATTCCTTGCCTTACCTGCCTTATAGAGTAGCCGTCAAGCAAGGAAATAGTGATGGCAGGTAAGGCAAGGATGGGCTGATTGGGGCTGGCATTTTTGGTGTCTAGCTTTCAAGGTTGATTATTTTCCAGCTAGTTCTTATTTTCAGGGAAAAAGGGTATATACACGAAAGGGTTCAAGAGATGCAGGGAGCCAGGAATATAGCTGAGTGGCACAGCACCTGTCTGGCAAGCGCAAGGTTATGAGTTCAAATCCTAGTAAAAAGATGCAGGGAGCAGGGGAATAGCACTAAAAAAGAAACAATGTCACATACATGTACCAACCCACAATAAATGGAATCGTTATGTACTTTGGACATGTACCAATAAAAAATAATTGTTTCAAAAAGGCATTTAATTAAATGACTGTTCTCAAGTTTGAGTCACTAGTAGACTTCTTGCCTGCAAAATGTATAAGAGTTGACTGAAAAATACATTGAAAGCTTAAATCTTTTTTTTTTTAAAACTTTCTGCATTAAAGATACACTGCCATAATGGGATAAGTGTATTCAAAGGGGAGTGTTTCAAATATTTTGAGAGGGATTAACGCCAATGTGTCTTTCGGTGTAATAATTTTAAATTTAAACATTCACTGTATTTTTTGAACACCCCTCATTGATCAAATGCTTATGGCAATATCTGTCAAATAGAAACATGGGTGTCTGCATCCCATTCTCCTTATTCACAAGATCTGGCTCATTTCCACTTCTGACTCTTCCCCAAAGTCAAGATGACCAGGAAAGGTAATAAGCACTTTGAATCAATTCAGGCAGCAAGGTATCCATAACAACTCAAGTAAAGACACGAAAGAGGACTTCCAAAACTTCCACAGGGCATGCCAAGAGTGAGAGTACAAGTGTGTCCAAATCAAGAGAGAGGATTTGGAGTGGGATTTATGACAATATATCTTTACTGTAATAAAGGTTTCAATTTAAACACTGAACATATTTTTTATCTCACCTCCTATCTTGTGCTTGTAATTTCCATTTTACTGTCTCTTAGATATCTGGTTTTGCTATATAGCTACATCAAGAAGACAAGAAATAATAGATATGAGCAGTGAAAATATACATTAGATTATATTTAAGAGAGCGGTAGATTGTTTTTTATTTGACTGCACAAATAATTGAGTTCTTAGGCACAGTTCAAAAAGCTAGCCACAGTAGTAATTTTTTTATTTAAAGAAAGACTTACCCTTATAGGATTTAATTTTTGTTTGAGACAGAAAGTAAGTCCTCAATTCATACTGTGTCCATTAGTGGCATCATAGTAAAAAGACACAGTAGGCTAAAAAGCATAGAGAGGTGATTCAAAGAAATGGAATTGATATCTTTGAATATAGTCTTGAGTTGGTTATAGCTGCACATTAGCAAGAATAATACACCAGAGACTAGCAAGATAGATTGGAGAGTATTTAGAGAGACAACCAAAAGAAGAACATGACCAATAATTGTAAACATCCAGGTTAAAGGAAATGAAAGAGGGGTTACAGTATGCTAGTGAAAATAGTACAATGCTAAAATGCTTGATGACTGTCCCACAAAGTGGCACATGCCTGAAATTCCAGCTGTTTGAAGGAGCATTTTGGGGAATCACAAGTTTGATCCCAGTCTAGGTAATATAATATAAGCCCATTGGAAGGCAGAGGGACAGAAGAAAAAGTTGAGAAAATTAGCCAAGACTGTGTAAACTATCAGTATACAAAAGAAAGAGATAGGATGACAGCAAAATTGACAGAAATGGCTTAGCAGCAGAAAAGGAAATTTGAATTCTTCCAGTTGGTGGGGAGAGGGCAAAAGTCACTTTAAGGCAAATTTTACATTCAAAAGGCACAAAAGGGGTGGGATGTAGTTTGGTTGTAAAGTATATGCTTACCAAGTGTGAAGTGTTACTTCATTCAGTTCCTAGTATCAAAAAACACACAATAAAACAAAAATAAAAAAATGTTTAGTAATTGTTTAGTTCTTAGCTCAGAGTTCATACATAAATCAGTTGTCGGGAAATAAAAATGATGGTTATCTGAATTTAAAATAATGTATGATGTGCATGCATGGAAAAAAGTTTGGCAACAAAAAACTGTACATAAATGTTCATACCAGCATTATTCATAATAATTGCAAGTGGAAACTGCCAAAATTTCCATCAACTGAAGAAAGGATAAACAAGATGTGGTACATGGATATAACAGAATATCATATAAGAATAAAAACCTAAAGAACATAGTGATAAAAATATTTTGGAACTTGGTGCA
This sequence comes from Dasyprocta punctata, assembly GCA_004363535.1. Taxonomy (NCBI): domain Eukaryota; kingdom Metazoa; phylum Chordata; class Mammalia; order Rodentia; family Dasyproctidae; genus Dasyprocta; species Dasyprocta punctata. Next base: position 8,050 of record RJWM01021947.1, on the reverse strand, counting down.
TGTGTTTGCATACCATTTTGAATATATTAAATGTCACATGAGTATATCCTTTATTCTAGCACATTTTATGAGATGTGACTTTTGCTTCTTTAGAAAAATTAAAATTATAAAAGGGACTTAACTATATGTAAATATAATGCTATATAGTTCCATTAAATTTGAAAATATTATAGGAACTAAAAGAAGTCAGTCACATAATGCAGTATATTACATTACTGCATTTATGTGAAATGTCCATCAACAGAGACACAAAATACATTAGTGGTTGCCTAGGGTTTGGGAGTCTGAAAGAAAATTTTAAATCAGTACTAATAGGTAGATTGTCTTTTGGGGATTATGAAAATACTATAAATTCTAGGTTGTGAGGGTATCTACACAGCCCTGTGAATAGACTGAAACCAGTGAATTTTACACTTAAGATGACAAATATCACAGCATATAAATAATCCCTAGACAAAGCTATTATAAAAAGTTACAAAAGAAGATTCTTAAACTAACCAATATAAAACAAGAGGTTATTTCTGACATTTTTTTTTGTTTTTACCATGACCTTATAGTTAAGAAATACATTTTTATTTTAACCAAATGCAAATCCATTATTTCCCCACACGTCATGGGGAAAAAAGTGTCTACAGCATAACGCTGCTTGGTATATGAAATATACTCTGTTCTTTCCCGATTTATCCTAGTAATTCTAGTCTCAGTCTGGTAAATTGATTTCATAAATCAACTATTAGTCATGATCCATAGATTGAAAACTAAAAATCTTTGGGCAAAGAAAGGTAAGATCACCCCGAAGATTAGACAGACTTTTAAGAAAGGGGTAGAAATAGAAAGATGATAAAAACAAGGATTAAAAGAAGAAAGAAGAGAATCATACGGAATACATGCTAGAAGAAAAGAAGTATGTAGAATAAAATAGATAAAAGGAAATAGCCATTAGTATCAGATAATATAGAATTTCCAATGAGGGTGTAGACTGAAAAAGACAATTAGCTTTAGTTAATGCATTTGCTTTAGAATATAATAGTAACATAGACTTCAGACAAACATAGATTATGGAGAAATTCTTTAGTATGTAATCCTAATTTCACTTTTTCATCACATAAAAATTCAAAATTTATCAAAATTGCAATCTATAAATGCAAGCAAATACTTCACCAAGCCTTTTTTCTACTACTTATGTGAAATAATGAGTAGAAATTTCCAAGGGGGAAAAAAGAATGAATACAAGTTTGAATTTACTAGTAAAGATTAAATTCAATTTTAAACTATTTGCATGATTTAAAATATATCAGGGCTGGGGATATAGCTCAGAGGCATAAGCTCCTGCCTGGCAAGTGCAAGGTCCTGAGTTCAATTTCCAGTACCAAAAATAAATAGAAGACAACAGATGGGAGAGTATATTATTTTTAGAAATCACCATTATTTTATTTTGATTTTTGCTTGGTTATCTGAGTGTGAATTATTGGACAAGCCTTAAGAATGTCTATATATATTTGGTGCAGGGCCATGCATGAAAATCTTAAAAATGAAAGGAGATCAGATACTGAGAGGGAAGAGAATTTCAAATAAAGTCAAATAATATGTTACACAACTACTAAAGGTAATTAAATGTGCAAAAATATAAGACAACATGATAAGTTGAAAAACCACAGCAAAATGAATTAATCATTAGACTCAACTGACTTCCTACCTTGATGAGAGTGGTATAAGAAAGGTATCAGTGGCCATTTGCGGACCAGAGGTAGAGAGAACAAGGACACATCAGCAAGTAAGCCCAGTCTGGGAACCAGCACCATATGTGGGTTGCCAGCAGACTGGAACAGCCAGATGCCAGCCTCTTCCTGTGAGTCAGTGCCATTCATGGACCCATGGTACAGAGAACAAGGCCATACCAACGAGCAAGCCCAGTTTGGGAACCATCACCATGTGCAGGCCACCACCAGACTGAGAACAGCCAGACACCAGCCCCTTCCAGCACACAGGCTGGCAAACAAGAAGTACCAATCCTCCTTCCCTGCTGTAAGTGACCAGTTTATCTGAAGAAACACAGGCTGTGATGACAGCCATGGAGGTGAAATGCAATTGGATGCCTGTGGTGCTTTGGTGTTTCACTAACATTGCAGGTCTAGGGCCAGTGGTCTGATTGTAGATTCAGAGGATAGTGGTATGCAGTGTTACATCTAGCAGGGATCTCCTTCTGATGGTTGTAGCCATTGTTGATTCCCTATATTCTTGTTTTGGAAGTCCTATATTGTTTCCATTGTTTTGTTGGGTTGGGTTTTATTCTCTTTTGTTTTGTTTGATTATGTGTCAAATCTGATGGCAGGAGCAGCTGTCTTAAAGATAGTAAGATATATTATGGCAGCAATTTTGGATTTACTATTGGCTTGTTTTAAAGTTCTTTATTGCATTCATTCTTTTGTTTTCATTGTTTCTATTCTATTCTGTTCTGTTTGATTTTTACTATGTCCAAAGTTATCTGCAGCTATTTTGAAGACATCAAAAGGCAGTATAATAACTACTGTTGATTTCATAGTGTTTTGAAGTCCTGTATCTCTTACACTGGTTTGTTTTGATTGGTTTTATTGTTTTATCCACTTCAAAATAAAAAAAAAATAAGAAAGGTATCAGTGAATTAAGCTAAAGTTTGATAGTCTGTTGGGATATTTAGACAGTGGCAAAAATAAAAGATCTTGTTTAAACATTGATAATTTTTTTCTTGCTAATGACAAGCAAACTCTCCTGACAGTAGAGATTGAGATATGATTCAATAATCTGAAGATTACACATTATATGCTTTGTTTTCCCAGCTTGTACTTAAATTTTCAGTTGTTATACTTAACACTATGTGGAGAATTAGGTGGTGAAAATCAGTGCAGGTTAGCTCAGGGCCCTCATCCACCTAGGACACTATCACAAAATACCATAAAAAAAGCTGGGCACACGACTTTAATCCCAGCACTCAGGAGGCTGAGGTACGAGGAGTGCTGTGAATTCAAGGCTGGCTTGGGCTACAACGCAAGTGCAAGGCTGGCCTGAGCTACACAGTGGGACCCTTGCCTCAAAAACCTAGGGCCGGGAGTTTGGCTCAGTGGCTTGACAGACAAGAGGGAGGTTGTGAGTTCAATCCCCGGTGCCACAAAAACAAAAATAAATAAATTTATTTATTTTTAAAATACCATAAAAAGGGTCTCAAACTGGACACAAACACTTGTAATCCCAGTACTCAGGAGGCTTAGGCAGGGGGACTGCCATGACTTCAAGGCCAGCGTGGTCTACATAGTGAATTCAACGTCAGCGTGAACTACAAAGTGAGACCCTATCTTAAAAAACAAAATAAACAAAAATGAATCTCTCAAAAACAAAAGAAACTTGCATTTAGATATAGTTTAGTGGTAGAATACCTGCCTACTATACATGAGACCCTGAATTTGAAAAGAAAATTTCTCACAGTTCTAGAGGCTGGGGATTCCAATATCAAAGTACTGGGAGATTAGTGTCTAGTGAGACCTTCTTTCTTGTACACTGTGCCTTCCACTTGTGTCCTCAACCTAATAAAAGACACCAGGCAGCTCCCTGAGATATCTCTTATGATGAAACTAATCCCCTTCAAGGAAGTGTAGGCCTTACAATTACCTCCTCCGTGGTCCACCTGCTAGTATCATCAGAGATTAACATGCATAAAATTTGGAGGGATAAAAACATTCAGATGACCAGCAGCCCTTAGAACATATCTTGATACTGACCTTGAATGAACTGATTTAGTATTGAGGGTACAAGTCTTTCCCTATCACTGCACTAGATGTACAGCTTTGATTTCTCTGATTCTTCGTTCACTAATATGAAACATTACAGACATGATAAACTTGGAGATCTTCCAAAATTGCAAAATTTGTCACAATGTTATTCTATATCATTTTGGCTCTTGCCTTGTGTTTTCTGTTAAACATATAGAATCTGGCAAGACTCTTCCCTACTTTGGACATTTATTCACCTATAGTAAAATGGATCATAATGGAAGTAAAATGATTAACAATGTTCTCAAAGCTCAGAGCCCAAGATGAATGGTGACTGATGATACAATATGGGCAATTCCATGTTATAGATGTTGGGGTATTATATATATGTTGAGCAAATAGATCAGATTTCCTTAAAAAATAGTACATCTTCTCTCTTTTAAATTATAGCAATAGTCAAAGATGGAAATAAAAATGGACACATGTAAATGTGGTAGAAATTTTATACTAAATGGATTATTCAAAATATTCTTCAAATAATGACAAATTTCCTTGTATAATCTATTTAATTGCATTACCTTAACCTATAATTTTTAAATATAGTGTTTTTTCTTCATCAGAAGTAGCAAAACTATTGAATATGCCAAAATTTATTTTTTAGATTCCTCTAATATATCCCATAAGGAAAGGTTCATATAAAAAATAATTTTGGGGATAGAGTTAAGTGGCAGAGTATATACACGTTTAGCCTGCACAAGGCCCAAGGTTTGATCTCTAGCACCAAAAAATAGGATTAAAAAAACAAATAAAATAAATGGTTAATTAAAAAAATCAAAATAGCACATTCAGTTGTGCTAGGTGTTAAAGAAAAAAATATTCCAGATCTTTATTTAAAACTCAGTCTGATTGGGCTGGGGATTTAGCTCAGCAGCACAAGTGCCTGCCTAGCAAGTGTGAGGTCGTGAGTTCAATCCCTGGTTCCACCACCACCCCAAAAAAAATATTCAATCTGTTCTTCTTTTAGTGTGTTGGACTATTTTCTTCCCAAATTTCTGCACTGAAACCTAATCTCTGTTACTTCCCAAAAAAAAAAAACTTAGCAGGAAACATTCTTTACTGGGATAATCAGATGCAAATCAGGTCTTCAGGATGAACCCTAATCTAAGATGACTGCTATTCCCACAAGAAGGTTAAATCTGGACACAAAGAAACCAGTGAAAGTGGTCATCTACAAGGCAAGAAGAGAAGCTTGGAGCAGAACCTTCCCTAACAGCCCTCAGGAGGAACCAACCCTGCAAATACCTTGGAGCACTGATTTTTCGCCTCCAGAAGTATGAGAAAACAAATGCAGGTGTTTATGCTATGCCCCTAGCAAAGTAATAAACTCCGATAGTTCTCAGATAAACCCCCTCATGTCCTTTTTCCAGAATCAAATTATTTTTAGAACATTCTATTCACAATTGTGAATTGGAAAGTATAAATCCCAAGAAGCATGATTTAGAAACTAATGCCCACTCAAGCAAATCAGGGGGAAAATTATTTTAGTAGTAACATAGATAATTTATATTAGTAGATCTTCAAATCACAGTAGAATACAGAGATACAAAAAAAATGCACAAACTGATATGTTCAAGTTCCATCAATTTGGGCTTCTATTTAAGATCCAATCTTTTGGCAGTTTCACAAGATCTATTCTCTCATATAATCGTCAATGGTGCTAAAATAATGTGCAACTAAATACAAATTTTAAATCTACTTTAAATATTAATGTTAAGAGTTAAGGGTGTCATTGAAATTATGTATAAATTCTCAAGATGGTGTCTGATTTTTTAAATTAGGAAATCATAAACAGTATAATAAAATATGAACAATATGTCAAATATGGAAAGAAACACATGCAAAAAATATTTAGTTTTTCTATAAGGATTTCACTTTTTTAGCATAAATCTATAGAAATTTCAGATATTAGAAAACTTCACCAAAAGTAGATTGGCTATCCTAAAGAAACTTTGTCTTTCCTTTCTTCCCAGCCTGCTTTGTTATTCGTTTTTAAAAAAACATACTTACTTTTCTTCCAGAAAAGGAAAAGATATGTCAGAATAACTATTACTTCTAATGTACCTGGAGTTTAGTAAGATTACAATTGATATGTAATCTAAAATATTTAAATCCTGATAAAGGTTCTATCATCTTCCACAACACGTGTCATTTTCTGCAAACTTTTCTTGTATGAGTGAATTAAGAATAGAATCCATTCTTCCAAAATTATTTTAAAATTTAAAATAACAAAAAATAAGCAAAATGGTATCCTTTTCTATGTGTCAGTCCATTGCATCCTGGTATAAATGTGTCTTGAAAGGCAGAACTAATTTTCCTGAGATGGAAAATTTGGTATAAGGACTTGCAGCACAATTACTGATCAACATTATTTAATAAAGTATATTCATAACTGCTTCAGCACCTGAAACAAAGTTAAACTAAAAAACATCATGTTTTAACGAAATGTGGTGACACAGGCCTGTAATCCCAGAGCTAGGGAGAGGCTGAGGCAAATTAATCATGCACATGAGGCCACGCTGACTTACCTAGAGACCTTGTCCCAAAAAATAAAAAATTCGTGTTTATTCATCATCATGATACTGTATCTTTATTAAATGTCTATATACCCTTTTCAGGTTGTCAGCAATCCTAGTTACTATGAGCTTTTCCCTAAAAGAAAATGTTTACAATTTTAAATTAGATTATGTGTCCATAATCTAAATGTTATTGAAATGAAAACAAATCTGACTAGAGAACAGACAGGCTCCTTGCTTTGCCACAGGCTTACTATCCAGAAAGGGAGGCCCAGGTGTAGCTGGACTTAAGCAGTGTGAAAGGCCACCTGGAATCAGTCAGAGGGAGGTAGTCTTCTTTATGTTCTTATAAAGGAGTAGATTAATTTATTTACATTGCTTTATAAAGTTAGGTTTAAAAAAGTGCAACAATAGACTTTGGACATTGGACAGATGTGGTGGGCTGTCCCCACACCCTTAATGACCTCTGAGGACAGATAGTCACAATATTACCACAGCTGCTCAGATTAAAAAAAAAAAAAATAGACAACCATGCCAAGAATTTCAGGACATACTAACTTGTCCTTTGGAAATTTGGATTCAAATACAATCAGGTTGCTATGAATTTTTATACTTTCTACTTTGAATTTCCACATTTCTACTATGAAATGTAGAGAATGATGTGTTTCAGGTGATTCCTAGGAATATAAGACATCTTATTAACTATTGTACTTATTATGAATTATCTAATAAAAGAAGCAATTATTTACTACTTATCACAAGCTAGTCACCATAAATTTAAAACAACAAAAGATATGTCCAGCAATCCTCCTCCGTTTCTATTTCGACTTTCTCTCCAGTCAAAATATTAATGGTAATTCAACAGAGTAAGTACCATGATAGAACTACAGAGGCCCAGAGGGGTCTCTCCAATGGTAACTGGCCAGGAAAGAAGAAATAACACACAAAAGACTACATTATGACAGAATGAGTCGCAAAGCTCAATCTTGAAGGATTATTAGGCGTTTGTTGTGTGAATCGTTAATGGATAAAAGAGAAGGAAAACTATGTCTTGCAAAGGCAAATGGTGTGAAGAATACAGTAGGATGAGTGACTAACAAATACATAAATTATAAAGGTGGTATAACTTCAAAGTTAATTTTTGGGACCTGGAGTTTGGCTCAGTGGCTTAAGTGCCTGTCTGGCAGGCACGAGATTGTGAGTTCGAGCCCCAGTGCCACAAAAAAAAAAAAAAAAAAAAAAAAAGTTTATTTTCGTTCTGTAAGGCACACATAACACTAGACTTAAAAAACACGATTATACATAAATACCCTATCATTTCCTCTTTAGGTTAGTAAACTACACACTAATAAGGACATAAGCAAATAGGGAAGAAAGACATAAATATTGTACTTAGGCTTTTCTTGTTTCCTACATTTTGAGTCACACTTTCATCCCCTTATGGCACTGGCAGAAAAAAAGTAACACATAACAAATATGTCCACACACTAAGTATAAAATATTACAAAGCATGAACATTTGTGCTGGAAAAGCCTACTGCCAATGTGTCAGACTCACTGACTATTAGTGTGTAAGTAAGAGCCAAATTCAGCCTAATCATACTAAATGCCATGGTGGGTGCAATCCAAGTTTTTATTTTTAAACTTTCTCCATTTTCTAATTTTTACTTAAGTATCCACTAAGGCCATAAACAAAAACCGCTTATACTGGCTAAGGGGAGGGTAACTGACAGAA